>JAAVUA010000178.1:214078-233348 GCA_014898875.1 Fusarium miscanthi
AAAAAAAAAAAAAAAAAGGGCAATGGCATTCATTTCTCAGGAATAGCAACATTCATCTCGATTGTTTTATCGACGATCACGCATTACAAAATTGCTCCTTGGGTACGAAACAGGAGATGCTGGGGTTGACGTCCAATGAGCACCCACCTCCAAGAAATGCCCTTCTATTCTTAGCGACCAACGGCACGTTAACCATAACCTAGTGGACCAGCGTCGTAAGCATTTCCCCTGAAAAACCGGGAACTTAGTGCCTGTCCGGCACGTGACGGCTCCACGTCCGCTGCAACCGCCCCTAGCTAATCTCACCGCGTTCCGAGAGCAAAACAAAGCGCCTTTCCTCATTCTTTGATCAACCTCCCATCTTTTTTCCATCAGTCCATCATTTTCTTTTTATTGTCTGAATTCTCTTTTTGGATTCGGCATTCTTACTTCCTCGTCACTCTCTTTTAACTGCCAGAACGGCTTCTTTCTTGATTACCATTTCCGAATAATCAAACTCACGCTCTTTTAATAGAATTAGCTTCCGGCTGGTGTGACCTTGCTCGACGTTATACCAACTTGCTTATACCACATATCGATCACCTACCCGAGAATCGATAATCTATATTCGCCAACATGAAGGTTTCCGCTACCCTCGCTGCTGGTGCCCTTGCCCTCGGCGTTGAGGCCAAGAACTACCTCGGCTTCAACTCCGGTGCCACCCTCGCCAACCGTGCCGCCAAGTTCAAGGCCGACTTCCAGGCTGAGTTCGAGACTGCTCAGAACCTGAAGACCGCCCCCGGCGACTTCAGTGCCGTCCGACTCTACACCAACATCCAGGCCTACTCCCAGGATGACCCCATCGAGGCTTTCGAGGCTGCCATCGACACCAAGACCGAGATCCTCCTCGGTGTCTGGACTTCCGGCACTGACAACATCGACAATGAGATCAGCGCCCTCAAGAAGGCTGTTGACAAGTACGGCTCCAAGCTGACCGACCTTGTCATCGGTGTCTCCGTTGGTAGCGAGGATCTCTACCGTAACTCCGTTACTGGCGTTAAGAACAAGGGTGGTGTCGGTGTTCAGCCCGATGTCCTCGTTGACTTCATCAACGACTTCAAGAAGGCTTTCAAGGGTACCCCCATTGGCGAGATTCCTGTCGGTCACGTCGACACCTGGGACGTCTGGGGCAACGCTACCAACAAGGCCGTCCTCGACGCTATCGATTTCATCGGTGTGGATGAGTACCCCTACTATGAGAACGGCAAGGGCAACAGCATCGACAACGCTGCCAAGCTCTTCAACAAGGCGTACGAGGCCACCATCGCCGCCTCCGGTGGCAAGCCTGTCTGGGTCACTGAGACTGGCTGGCCCTACAAGGGTCCCGACTGGGATGAGGGTGTTCCTAGCGTGAAGAACGCTCAGAAGTACTGGCGCGACGTTGGCTGCAAGTACCTCTTCAACAAGACCCCCACTTTCTGGTACACTCTCCGCGACTCCAACCCCGACAACAAGATGAAGTTCGCCATCACTGATAACCTCTCCACCACTCCCCTCTTCGATCTCTCTTGCGACAAGGTTGACGATGAGGAGACCACCAGCTCTGCCGTCCACTCCAAGACCAAGACCGAGTCCGATGCTTCCAAGTCCACTCACGCTTCTAACTCCACCGCTACCTTCACCACCTCTACTGCCTCTGCTACCAGCGGCTCTGGTGATGATGAGGAAGCTACTGGCACTGCCACCGCTACTGGCTCTGGTTCTAAGCCCACCTCTGGATCCGGCTCCGGTTCTGAGTCTGGCTCTGGCTCTGGCTCTGGTTCTGGTTCAGAGGGTTCTGGATCCAGCTCTGGCTCCGGTTCCGAGTCTGGATCCGGCTCTGGTTCCGAGTCTGGCTCTGCCCCTGCTGAGACTCCCAGCACCATCACCAACGGTGCTGCTTCTCTCGGCGTCTCCACTGTCGCCCTTGCCTTCCTTGCCCTGTTCGCTCTGTAAATATCCTGAATGGATCGTGGGTTGAATGACGCCCATTGCGTGTCTTGACTTTTTTCTCGCGCCCGAGATCTTTTTCTTGTATTAGTTATGGGTAGATTAGGATAGACAATGGTTGACTCTATTTTCTTCTAAATTTTGCCAAACTCTTTGTGCTATATTCACCATCGCCTTTTAGTTACCAACTGATAACGGTTTACAACGGCTTTCATCCCCGCAATTCTAATTGGCCTGGCTTAAATGGGGCCGCGTATTTCATCCCAACTCGGTCGCGACAACATGAAGTAGAGCACCAGTGCAAAAAATAACAAAGCCACAGACAAACATATAGAGAGCAGACAGAGCAAAAGATAAGGGTCTGGCCGGGGATTGAACCCGGGACCTCTCGCAAGCTAAGCTATAGGGTTTTCCCTAAGCGAGAATCATACCACTAGACCACCAGACCGAGTTTGTCCATAAGACTGTTGAAATGATCACGTGATTATTCAGTGCTTCTGGTGCTCCTATGTAGCATTTCGCTCCGTGACAATTGGCGGTCTCTAGGGTAGATAGTCACATTGATTTACAACAGTAAAGCCTACTGTACCTAGAAATTGGTGCAGATATGCATTTCTTAGCTGATCAAGAATATGCCTAGATACATTGTAGAAGTTCCATGCCATACAAAAAGCCATTTATCCCTGTATCTGTGGTGCGTTGTAGGTGATAACTTACTCGACTATTTGAGTTGAGTTACTTTGTGATAGCACCCACTTGCTCAGCTTCGTCGTGCTTTTGATCTAGCTGCCTCCTGTTACATGAAGCTGTTACACCAATGTTAAAGACTTCATGACTGATAATGAACATGTGCTACCAGCGGTCGAAGCACAGCCGCAGAACCCACTGATATTTATACCGGCCGGAGTATTTTTTGTTGAGATTGTAATACAAACATTGAGAGTCGACAAGGGCGGATTGGCGAATCAGAAGCTTGTTCCACGAATCCCTTCTGTGATCAATTCCATTTCTGCTTATCCACGGACAAGTCGTTTAATGAATTGTCAACTTAATGACGTAGGTACCTTCGGAGACTGCCAGTGAGAACGGAGATTGGATGCTTTGCCTTGAACACCGCTGCCTCTTGATAGAGTCCATGTTGGAAAGAGACTCCTCCTGAATATCATTGTCAACCAACATTCGTCGATTGAAGAGGCAAGCAAAGACCTAATCAGCCTCATAGACATCCTTCACTGCCACGTTCATCCTTCTGAGGCGCTATTCGCTAGCATATGCCTTTAGGGTGCTCCGGGACCGTTCTCTTTAGCAGTGTTCAGCCCTACTACGCAGGCAAGCGCAAGGCAAGTCCAGGTGTTGCTGCCATTTGATATAGCGCCTGCATCTTTATCACAGCTAAAGGCATCTACATGTGACGTTTGTCGCTGTTACAGCCTTTGCAATATAAATACCTTACTCTTTGGCAATCCTTCAATGAAACACGCATCTCAACTCTGCGTCATAGCACTCTTCATCTCCTCCTCTTGACTATAGCTCAACAACATCGTCTTAATTCATAATTGTTAGCTCAGCCGCAGCAATGGCGCTCCCTCAAGTTCCAATAAACCACCCTCAGCTTCAATTAGCACCCCCTCAAGTTCCAATGGCGTTGGTGCCGCACCAAGTCGGCATCTTCCCAGCTTACATCAGCACCCAGACAGAGACTCTCATTGTCAGAGAAAAGACCCTTTCTATCAGTGGCGATGACTTTGAGATTCGCCATGCCAATGGTCAACCTATCCTCAGGGTGGAGGGCCAGGTGATGAGCATCACTGGACGCAAGAGGGTCTATGACATGAGAGGCAACCATCTCTTTTCCATTGTCAAGGAGCTCTGCCATATCCATACCACATATGCTCTGGAAAACCCTCAAGGAACGAAATTCATGGAAGTGAAGAACAACTTCCAATGTGAGTCTTCCCTGTGATAGTCGTGGCATCTCTCTCTGATGTGTCTTAGTTTTCGGTTCCAAAGCCAAAGCGAGATTCAATTCGATCGATGGTTCAGCAGAGGTTCTTCAGATGGATGGTAGTTGGCACGACTTTGACGCCAGCATTGTTGACAAGACCACGGGCCAAGTGGTGGCCCGTATCGATCGCAGACTCAACGGCCGCGATTTGCTACTTGGCCGACAAACATATGCTGTCGTAGTTTCGCCCCATGTCGACATGGCTCTCATGGCAGCAATGTGCATCTGCCTGGACGAGAAAAACAACGAGAGGTGACCCCCTGTTCCCTCGTCATGACGGAAAGGGCTGTATATAAGGGTTCGATGAAGGATATTTGCGATACCCTAGAGGACTATACGATGGATCGGACGAGTGATGCCCGGGATTGAATGAGACCTGTGTCGAGAATAAGCATTGCTAGGGTTAACTTTTATATCCTAAGATTGAGACATGAGATTGAACGATTGTTTGATGGCCATACGCAAATTTTTAACGTCGTGATATGACCTCAGTCACCATGCGCCTGATCATTTACAACAGGACGTGAGATTATAAAACTTCTGGTCTAGATAGGTAGCCAGCCAAATAAGCAAAACGACAAGCTTTTCTAATAAATGCTTAGTTCCCAAGTTTACGAAAGCTTGACCGCAACAAGCTCGTCAACCCGGCAATATCTGTGCCGAGCGAGTGATCTTCTCACCGTTGCATTACAACATGGTGAGAATTTGAACAGCGTCCAGCGAGCGCCCGCTGGGGGTGAGAAAGAAACTCAAATCGTACATATAATGCTCTTCCGGCTGCCAAGAATGTGTCGAGGGGGCTGTGCAATGTACGCTCCGCCATTATCGTGTAATGCCAAGCGTGGAGACGGACAACTCATCCATCTTTGACCTCGGAAATTCGCTCTTTGTCATTCTTTCAACTCTTGCTCTGTATTGCATTTGGACGCGAAATACTTGCTGTTGAGACTGGAATACGCCGCTCCCCTCCGGGCAATTTTATCGTGTAATAATAATTGGATACCTGGTGCTCTAACGCCGAGGTTCGGTTGCTGTTCGAGGCGTCTGTGTTACCGTTACAGTTACACAGCAAAAAAGGCCCTGCAATGGAGGGTCTGCAGTTCTTGGCTCAATGCCGATAAGCGAAGGCAGCTTCTACTTACAGCAATGGTCTGTGATTGCTGCATCTCTAACGTGGTCCAACATGCCCGTGCATATGCCTGAGAAATGCAAGACATTGGTATTCAACGCACATGCGCGGGAATGAAACTGGCAAAAGTTGGGAAAATAAAGTGCGCTGCACATCTTAGGCAGTACGAAATGTGCTCTGGTATTGTACTGTGTACTAAGGTATCAACAAGTGCGACAAATCCTTAAACCTTCTTCCTTGCCCTTACGGCTCCAAAGCAATGCTGTTACAGTTAGACGTAAACATGTCGTTATTCATAGCTCGTTTTTCACCATTTAGTCCTCATAGACCTCCTCGTACTGTTCTTCGTACTCCTCACGAGCCTCCTCGAGTCTCTCGTGATCACTACTGCTGGCATCTGAGTCATTAGCTGCAGCCAGAGCTTCTTCGTACTCTTCACGGGCTTCTTGAACATCTTCTCGGTCGCTGGATGAGACGGAGTTACCATCAGCATCGGTAGGAGGAAGAACACCAGGAGGACCATCTTGCGCGTAAGGGTCGGCGGCATAGGGATCCTCGGGAGGAGCTCCGTAGTAGTTGTTGACAACCTGGGGAGCGGGAGCCGCAGCTGGGGCAGCTGCGGCGGCGGCGGCGGAGTGCTCGTGATCACTATCACTGTCGTTAAGCTCGTTTGCGATCAAGGCACCACCAACAGCACCAAGGGCGAGACCACCTGCGGCACCGAGGAGCATTCCAGAGCTGCCGCTCTTCTTCTTATCGGCTTGACCATAGGGGTTGTTGCCGCGATCACCCTCAGCGGGAGCTCCGTATTGGCCAGGGGCTCCGTAAGGCGAGGGTGCGCCATAGGGAGAAGGAGCGCCATAAGGAGAGGGGGCACCATAGCCTGGAGCAGGCGATCCATAACCACCTGGAGCAGGCGATCCGTAGCCACCTTGACCAGGGGGAGGAGAAGCATAGCCGCCATAGCCAGGGGCACCACCGTAGCCACCAGGAGCTGGAGAACCATATCCACCAGGAGCACCAGGGTAACCACGAGACCCATCAGATGGTTGAGACTCATAGGGAGGACGAGAATCCGGAGGAGGAGGGGGAGGTGCCTGACCAGGAGCCTCCCACTGAGTGCGGCCAGTGGCGGTCTCAACGTAGTACCATCGCTGCTGGTTCTGGTCGAACTGAGCAGTCCAACCTTGGGGTAGAGGAGGGCGATCAGACGGAGGCTGATAGGCGGGTTGAGGGGGAGGAGCACCGTATTGCTGCTGAGGGGCGGGCGAACCGTACTGCTGGGGAGGAGCGCCGTACTGCTGAGGGGGAGGAGCTCCGTATTGTTGAGGGGGAGGAGAGCTGTATTGCTGGGGAGGAGCGCCGTACTGTTGACCGCCGTCACCGTAGGCTCGGTTGTCTGGGGGTCGAAGAGTTAGCAGATGCTTTGAGAAGATTTCACCGTGGAAGAAACGTACTATCCTGACCCTGGGGATAGCCTTGCTGCTGAGGCTCCTGCTTCTTCTCGTCCTTGTCGCCAATACCAAGGTTCTCGAACTCCTTGGCGATCTTCTTGAAAAAAGACATGATGAGTGACTTCGGACTAAGGCGTGCGAAGTCGGTGTTAGGGGGATCAAGGGTTGTGAGGGAGAGAAGAAAAGAAGTGAGGTAGATGAGAGAGGAGGGGCTAAAAAGGAGCGGCTGGGTTCTGTTTATATAATGGCGAAAGGCCTGAGGTGCGAGGTGCGAGGTTTGAAGAGTAAGGACCTATTTAGGTGCGACCCGCGCAGTTATCGACAGTCGGCAGAGATGCTTGGCAGCTGCCGACAGTGCATGGATGGTGGGGTGAAACGTAGGGTCTCACTGAGTCACTGCTAAGAAAGGAAATGTCTCAGTGAATATTAGCCACTGTGTGGTAATGACACTCCTGCAGTTAGGCAGGGCAGAGAGTGATCCAGGTACGGGGGAGGGAGCCACGGATATGATGCTATCGCACCGCGTGAAAGGCACAGGCGCAATCAGTCAGCTAAAGGCACCTCAGTATTCAGAGCCGCCGCACAGGCCCGTTTAAAGCCCGTTTACCCCTCCATTCAACACCTTACCTCAAGCTTTCGGGGACCAGCCAGTGACAATGCTACGACGTGGCCAATCAGTGGACCTCTAACCCCTGCGGGCCGTTCCGGCGGGGCAACGCTCTGGTGCCAAATGTCGCCAGCTCTAAGCTTTGGTACCTTTACGAAAGCTCTGTTCATGTTTGGCTTTAACGAGCCTCGTTTTGTCAACGTATCGGATAGGCTGGGGCATGATGTTCAAGAACCAAACTCAAGCATTGACAACAAATTCCCACGCTGACATCGTTCAATTGCGACATAAGGCACGGTGAAATGCCCCCACATGATCGATAGTGGCGTGGAGTCAACTGAAGCAGTATCCAACTTATTCCTCGTCTGGTTTGACGGACAATCGCCTTGAATTCCCACGACATGGAGCCCAGCAACCTACCTAGGTAGGTAGGTATCTATTTGGCTTGTCTTCTTCGACTTTACTCTGTAAACTACAACGTCCGCACATCCCTCCTACCGGTTTCGTTAGGGCAACTAGGGGCATTTGGCATGAAGGAATATGGGGTATATTGTTGCAAAACCACTGTGGCGGAGCAAAGCTGCAAGCAGTCATGATATGCTGCCTGTATCCCTATGAGAGGGCGGCAATATCAAACAATCAGCAAACGTTCACCCGACGGCGATGCAATACTGCGTCACCATCACAGCAGGCGAGAGGCCGCCAGTGATGTTTATCGTGAAGGCACTGACCTCCGGTGGCTGGTGATGGATCTTCTCTTGTCCCCGGAATCGTGAGGGGTTTCATGTCGTCTCACAATCTTATTCCCTTGTGACATCCATGAATGATTCACTGGCTCGTCCTCAACACATCCACGTCTGATGCTGCGGTGAGGGGGAGGGGCTCTTGCAGCGCCAAGACCATCCAGGTCCCTTGGCGTTCCATCCCTTGGTGTCATGAGGGAGATTCTTTCCAGCGGCCTCCAGAGCGTTCATTCCCGTCGCTTCCAGGGGGCTTTTCAGGGGAGTTCAGGGCTGGGCTGGTGAACCAGGCCCGCCTCTCCCGGGCTAGGTCCTGCCCCTCCATCACTTTGCCCCGCCTCCATCGCAATTAGCGCCCGCCCTCCAAATGTAGCTCAGCTGCGGCTGCGAGCTCAATTCCATTGTGAGACTGAAGTGATTGCTGACCCATACGTGCTTGTTTCTACCCTCGGGCTCCCTCTCGCATCCTTTTCTTTCTCAGTTCTCCACGTCGACTGTTGCAGGCCCCGAGGCATCTGTTCACTCCTCACACATCAGATCAACATGTCCTACTACCCAGGTCAAGGATATCATGGAGGAGGAGGCGGCGGCGGTTACGGATACGCTCCTCCTCCTGGACCTCCTCCTCCACAGCAAGAATACGGTGGTTATTCTGGAGGCCATTCTGGAGGCCAGAGATATCCTCCTCCGTCATATCCTCCTCCTCCCGGCCTTGACGCATACGGCTATCGTCTCCCACAAGGCCAGCACCACTATGCTGAGCACGCTCGAGCCGGCCCACCTCCTCCATCCGCGCCCCAACAGTTCGGTCACGGAGCTCCCGAAGGCTATACTTTCCAATATTCCAACTGTACCGGTCGTCGCAAGGCTCTTCTGATTGGCATCAACTATTTCAACCAGGAGGGAGAGCTTCGAGGCTGCATCAACGATGTACACAACGTGTCGGCCTTTCTTGTTGAGCGATATGGCTACAAGAGAGAGGACATGGTCATTCTGACCGATGATCAATCCAACCCAGCCATGATTCCTACCCGCGAAAACATAATTCGCGCCATGGGCTGGCTTGTGTCGAACGCACAGCCCAATGATGCCCTGTTCCTCCACTACTCTGGTGAGTCTATGCAGTCATTTGAACCGAACTATCTAACAAGCTCTTCAAGGTCACGGTGGTCAGGTCGAAGACGTGGATGGCGACGAAGATGACGGATACGACGAGTGCATCTACCCCGTTGACCACACCGAAGCTGGTCCCATCGTTGATGATGAGATTCATTTCCGTGTCGTGAAGCCCTTGATACAGGGTGTCCGTCTCACTGCCATTTTTGACTCGTGCCATTCAGCCACGGTCATGGATCTCCCATACGTCTACTCAACAAAGGGTGTTCTCAAAGAGCCCAACCTAGCCAAGGAAGCTGCATCAGGTCTCTTTGGCGCCTTCAAAGCATACTCTAGTGGAGATATTGCGGGCGCCGCCGGTTCTGTTTTCGGCTTGGCAAAGACCGCCTTCCGAGGTGACGATGCGTACGAGAAGACCAAGGACACGCGAACATCGCCTGCCGATGTCATCATGTGGTCAGGAAGCAAAGATGACCAGACATCGTGAGTTGACTGACTTATTCATGAGGCAATTCTAACATCTATGCAGAGCCGACGCCACGATTAATGCTCAGGCGACAGGCGCCATGTCGTGGGCGTTCATTTCGGCAATCAAGGCAAATCCTAAGCAGAGCTATGTCGAATTGCTCAATAGTGTGCGCGACATTCTGGAGACAAAGTATACCCAGAAGCCACAACTGTCGAGTAGCCATCCGATCGGTAAGCCTGTCCTTCCTCTAACCCTATTGAATCCATTGCTGACATGAATATTTAGATACCGACCTTCTGTTTATTATGTGAGGAATTGGAGTTTGGACCACGATGATTCAATGAGTGAGCAAATGTATCTGGCAGTGGAAGATGCAATGACTGGTGGAAACCAGCATTTGATGATAACTTTCATGAATGAATGGATGGATGGACATCGAGGGCCTCGCAGTGGATGACGGACCTCACACCAACAGGTGATAAGACATGCCTACCTACAAAGCAACCGGAGTTGACAGTATCCCTCCCATCCTGGGATCTCCAGATAGATCAAAAAGGACCAAAAAAGAGATCAATCGTATCATTTGTATAGGAACAGCCCGATGCGGGGGTCGAACCCGCAACCTTGAGATAGTGTACTCATTTAAGAGTCTCACGCTCTACCGATTGAGCTAACCGGGCCTCAAACGAGGCTTGCTTGTTGATAGAGGCACGGGTGAAGATTGAGATTATGCTGTGACCTCCTAAGCTGAGTTCTAGATTTGTGTGACCAAATGCTATCCTTCTGCGACACGATTCGCAAGACCACACGGGACCGTCCTGTTTAGTCTTGACTTCAACTCGGCTGTATGATTGGCGCGGTCGCCCACAGCTAGAATATGTTGGTAGAGATACTAAAGCATTTGCGTGAGTGCGTGCTTGAAGCCTGTGTTTTTTGCTCAACGGACATGGATCTAAGATGTATCGGTACTTCATAAAAGGCAAACAACCTACTACCTTAGTAGTTACCTGGGTAAGTGTAATAGATTGGGGATACCTAGGTTAGTAGCTAATGTCGGATTAGACCGAAACCCCATCCCTTCTGCACCACGTTTGCTGGCCCTCTTACACAATCCACTGCCCTGTTATTTGCCCCGATCTGTGCCAAACAGAAGAAATCCCCAATTTGAAAAACCCAGAAATGAAAAGTCCGCACACTGTTTCCCAAACAAAGTGCCCCCTCTCTTCCCCCAAGTCATTGAGGCCTAATGATCCCGGATGATACCTCCAGTTGGAGGGTCGGAGAGAACTCGCCCCGAAAGATGATTGCGATAGTAACCGTGTTGCGGGAGCCAGGAGTTCAGTGGCACTGTATATGCTTCCTGAACAACGCCGCGATGCTGGCTGTTTAAGCTCATCATACTGAGAGCCCATATAGCCAAGTTCGCCGTCAAAACCCCTTGGCCACATGCACTTCTCGAAACAGATTGCCATTTCGCTGCCAACTTTCCTTGCTGAGTGGTGTAATAGCACACAACTACTACCTCCGTTTCGCTCAGTATGAAGCCGTACCGCGTCTCTGCTTCGGTTGCATGTCTTGCAAGTTGGCTGATGGGCTCATTGCACCGGGATGTTTGATGTTCGAGTTTTGCCGAGCTCCACGCCTTTGAGAGGCGAAAAGTGCCAGTTACAAGATAGATGCGGGGATCTTGACCAGCATAGAATGTCCAGTTCGGCTTGCTTCGTTTCCGAGGCATGAGTGGAGCGTCATGTCCAGTGCGGATTGTGTCCGGACAGCTCAAACTCTCTTTGAGAACACCCGCGCCTTCACAGACAAGGGGAACAGAAATACAAGCTAGCCAACGGTACGCTGCATTCTTCAACTCTGTCACATTGCGGATTTCTTCCTCGACTTCCGTGTTCTTAAGGTTCATTTGCTGTAAGCTTGAGGTACGTCGAGAAAGGACATGACCATAGGCACTGATGATATTCTGCAGGTTAAACTCAACCCATCGTGTAGTGTTGAATACTTCCACGGGAAGACCTATGGTAGAGTGGTAGGCTGATGCTTCATGTGCGATTTTGAACATCGGATTCTCCATAGAGAGCACCTGGTGGAGGGATGGTTCTTCCATGTTCTGATTTGTGTAAGAAAATCACTCTTTTTGAAGTGTCTGTTGATCTGTGCCTCACTGAGAAGGGATAAGAGGTTCCTGGAAAGGGGCTTTGGGGATGTGTATCTGGCAGGCCGTGTAGGAGATGCAGAAGGGACTTCTGCAGAGAAGCACAAGGGACAATAATTTCTTAAATACTTTTCAGATCTCTTATTCATTCACCGTCTTCCTTAAAGTCCCAACATCCACACACGTCACTTGTTGTTATAATGTGTAGGGTTACCTAGCATGTCAAACAACGCTCTGTACCAATTTTCCAGGCATGCCAGAAGAATAAAGAGGCTTAATCTCAAACCAGGGCACAGAACTCAAGCTACAGTGGGTGAGAGCCTACTCATCCGCTTCACCGTTTATGGTACATCGGATTCATTAGATTGGCCAGGTCGCAAATGGCTTTCCTTTGCTATTCATTGACATCAGCTGCTTGGGTGCATCTCACTCATGGATAGGCAGTTCCAAAATTTCAGTGCCTATGTAGTGGAAACACGCCCTGTCCTCCCCTTTTCTATGGACTTGGGCGAGGAGGTTTGCCTTGGGCTTTCACCTGACTGACAACAGCAAGGGAAGGCATATACTGCTTGCTCAACGCGTCACAGATCCGGGCTTACCTTGTAGCAATAGACTTCTTCCCAAGTAGCTACAAAATCGGAGGGTGCCAGGGTAGTACAAGCAAACGGCATTCAAGTGTCATTCCATAACCCTGTGTGGACAGGGCACCCCAGAAGCACAATCGTTTGCAATATCACTATTAAATAATCACTGCTGTGGCGCCTTAGTTTGACCATAGGCAACAAGTTGGAAGTGTCCCGATGCGCTTGGCACCCAACGGATGGTGCTGTTGTCCTGTTCTCACTGGGCCAGTTCGGCCGCCATTCGATAAAGAATGTCAGGCTGGCTCTTTGTTTGCAATTTCGATTTTCACAAGCCGTCTAGTTCTGTTTGTTCGCCTTGATTGGGCCGTGCCTTCACAGCCTTTGTGTGACTTTTATTCTTTCAGCTTTTGTCCTTTGAACTTTTTGCTCTTGGATCACTTTCCTTGGTCTCGACTCACCCGCCTCTTTGCATGTTTGATTTTCCGCACCAAAACCTTTCCTTTATGTTGCACTTCTCTCTCTTCCTTCCTGCAGCTTCTCAGTTTCAACTCCTCCCAGGTGAATTGAATTCTCCTGGCACTGCCCTACCAATCTTATTCACCCCTCCCCAAGGACCACCGGAGTTACCAAGTGGCTGACCATGCCTCCTCTCAAGCCTCTACCTGACTGCGAAGGCCCAAAGCTGGAGCCCTTCCAGCATAACCTTGAGGCGGATGACGTGGAATTTCTCAAGATTCTAGAGCCGGACAATAACGCGCATAGTAAAATTATCAAGACAAGAATAGGAGACAAGATTTACTCTATCAAATTCGTAAGTCAAGGAAATAACAATGGCGTCCACCACTAGAGCAAAACGTAGAACTTAGCACGAGACACTAACAGCATTGTAGTTTGTATGGGAGGAGCCCTTCGCCGAACCTCCATACACATCAGCGTATGGTGAGGAGGGACGAGACGCATATCTATGCTGTGACGGGTTTTACCTCCATTTTACACCTTTCGAAAACGAGTGCCGAGCTTTTGGCAGACTGAAAGAAGTCGGTCGCGAGGACCTCGCAGTCAAAGTTCATGGCTATGTCGCCCTCGATCTCACCGACGCCATTGATCGGAAGCTACAGGCTGCAAGGTCCAAGATGATTCTTCCCTATGAAAACCTGGAGTGGTTCCTCGGAATGGACGATGGCCCTGCCATGGGAATAGTCAAAGACTGGGTAGACGAGGTGGAATACCATGACCGGCTGACTTATGATCTGTATCAATTGGTGGCCCAAGCCCGCCATTTTCCTCGCATGCTCGAGGGGCTCCACGGTCTCCACGAGCACGGGATAGTTGTCAGGGACCTAGCTGATTGCCAGTACGTCAACGGCACGCTGGTAGACTTGAGCCTTGCATCCACTGTCCCCCACCCGTTTGGCCCAGATCCAAATCCCCTAGGCACAGGAAAATGCTGGCAGCCTCGCTGGACGTTCCAGAGCTTGGCCGCTTGGGATTTATATTGTTTTCAGACCCATGTCATCAAAAGTTGGCGTGAAAAATTGACCATATTCCTCAAGGCCAAGCCAAGAACCAGGGGCCTAGTAAAGACTTGCTGGCTCAAAGCCTACCGTATCCCCGATGACGAGAAGGATCTCCGACCTCGCAGTGGGCGGTATACGGACGACGAGCAGCCTCCATACTTACCCATCCTGAACCAATTCGATAAGAAACTTGAGATGGCACAAGCTCCCCGACATGATCCGCTTGACTTTGCCAAACACACTCCGGTCGCCAATAAGGTCAAGAAGCGGGAGACACATAGAGCAACAAGCCAAGGTGTCAAGAAAAGCGTGGCAAAAGGGAAGCAGGTGAAGGGTAAGAAAGTCAACAAGTCGAAGGCTCCAGGCCCCCGAGCTTATGGTCTTCGTAGCAAGACAGTTAAGGAGTGATGGTTGGATATGTCTGTGCGTGCTATTACCAATAGTCTTTTTCTCAAATCGGTTCATCTTAAAACACAATTGTTTGTCAGTCTTGGTTGAGTAGATTCATATCTTTAACATCGCTTACCTGAGCCAGGCCCATCCTTATTTATTCATTATCATGGTTTGTGGGCGCCGAGGACGTCTTCAGACATCCTGGATTGACAGATCATGCTTCGCATTGGTACATGACTTTAATAAGAAAATCCACTTTGATATGTCCAAGAGGCACAAATTGATTTTCATTCCTGGCCTTGAGCTAAGTGTTGGGAAAAGAGACGGCAGTTTTGGACCCCAACTTCGAATAGATTAGCTCAAACGGCTTTATTAAGCCTGTCATGTATTTGCTGTCAAATTCGGAGATCCTCTCGCTCTCGTGGGTGCAGATAAGCGAAGCGCATCTTGGCCCACGACTGCATGTACTAACTGCATATGGTGGTATGCACCGCTCCGATACGCATTTACAAGCGCCTACTACGTGATATTGCAGCATCCGACCTGTACTGCTCGTGTGTTTCTCTCTCCATTGGGGGCCGAGACGTGTAGCTTGGCCTGCTATGATCCATTGCGATTGGACTTGATGTGTAGAAAACAAGATTCTGAGCTTAGTTGCGGGCCAAAACATGGCGGTCAGTCGTGATGGTGAAACGTTGCGGTGCGTTTGTTTGGACAAGCGAGCTGATCTTGATGCATTTTAGACGCATGAGGGTTCGCTCAGGTCATCGATGTTGCAAAGGAGTCGGCTCGACTTGGTATAGCTTATGAGCAGTAGCTGGAAGTAACCTGTAGCTGGCCTGTAGCTTACCTAGCTTAGCTTCGCCGTGTGAGCTACCCGAATCCCCGAATTTGATCGACTTGACGTCACTGGCACTATTGTAGATTGAGTTGTAAGTCAGGCATGGAGGCCAGCCTAAATGCTTAAATAACTTAGCTTGATCCCCATTTTACTAGAACATGTTTTCTCTAAATTATAAGCAAGTAGTATTATTATTCGTTATAAATATCAAGGCCGTCATTATTACTTCTGTTGCTGGTACGGTTTTCAAATCCTGTTCTCGCTAACCTCAAACGTTGTCACCTTGACGATCCGTGAATTGTCACTCCCACGCTGCCCCGTCAACTCCTCCTCACTCTCATTGTCCCTCGACCTCCACGCCGAGACTCCCTTCTCAGCAGACGATCTACTTTGGAAATGGTGCTCCCCAGCGTAAGCTGCCTGGCCGTCTCGCCCGTTGCCGTCCAGGTCGTCCTCCCTTGCGAATGTGGCGAGGCTGAAAAGATCGCGATGCTTATTGCCGCTGCCGTTGGTTACCTTTGAAGGCCTGAACCCCCCCGAGCCCATTGGCTGATCAGTGTCCCGCAACTCAGACCGTCCCGATGTCGTTATGCCAAGCTTGCGGCCGAGTAATCGAAGCAGAGGCCGCAGCGTTGCCAAAGACCCGGCCGTGACGGCCAGGCCTTGTTCTGTTGTCGACCAGATGGCGATGTCGATTGTTGCCCCTGTTTGGGTTTGTCAGTTGTGATTCATCATGTTTGGAGTTGGAGCTGCGACTTACACAAGAAGTCCGGGTTCTTGAAATCTTTGACGAAGGGGAATCGGACGACCACAGCTGCGCTTGCCCTGTAGTTGGAGTGTGAGCTGATGTCTCTTACAATAATGAGGGTATACCAACACGCAGGCCATAGCCATAATAGGAATCAGAGCCAGCTTCGTCTTCCTTCCCATGTTGAGCTTGAACACCAAGAACATTGGCAGGATAGCACAAGTGAAGTCTGATATAACACTGAACACACTGTACAGATAAGTGAGGGCCATGATGACCTCCGGCTTGACGCATTTTCCGGGTTGGTCTTGGTTCCAGAAGTACGAGATCGGCGAGCATTGGAAGAGAGTGACGAAGAAGAAGACGACTCCGGTGCAGACAGTAATGGCCATGACGCCATAGAGGATCCATACGTCGAGTTTTCGTGTCGTGATGCGGAGGAGTAGGTAGCCAATTGAGATCTTTGAAGATATCATCGTGAGGCAGTACCTATGTGGACGATTAGCATAGCAAACACGGCTGAACTGGAGGTATCCAACCATAAGTAGCACCACCACCACCATTTCATTGCTTGTTGAAAGTCATGGGGGTCGAGATCGTCTCTGTGTCGACCTGTGCCGTGCTTCACTCCGAGGAGGGCCGACATGACGAATAGGAGAAATGTGATCTATGCAGCCATGAAGTCAGTATACGTTGTCATTGAAGTGTACAGATTTATTGTGTCAAATATGGAGTATGAAGAATTCGATCAATGGATGCATCGTCGCGATGTTGGGGTGTCGTTGAGGTGAGCGACTTACAAGAGCACTGCACATGAACCAGTCATCCAGCCCAAAGTTCTTGACTAAGCGCACGCGAACATAGATACGTAGTGCGACTGCTATCACTGAGGAAACGGCTAGAGTATAGCATACAGCCTGAAGCTCGGGGCCTCTGTTGGGGACAGACATGACTGTCGATGAAGCCAGGCTCTATCCTGCTTCAAATCATATGGGAATAAGGGGGAAAACAAAAAGGAATCACAGCGAGAACAGCAAAGCAAGAATGGAATGATTGACGATAGACGAAAGGATCCAGGATCCGGTTGATGCGGGCCGCAAGGAGTTCGTCGCAGATATATGGGAATTCTGTACAAATCTACGACGAACCGAGCGACCGGGACCGGGACCTACAGAACCCAAGTTGTCGGGACCAGGCCAATTCTGTCCTACGGCCCTTGTACGACGTGTCACCAAATCCACCGCCGCTCATCAACTCGATCTGCACACTTGGGCAGCCATGCTATTCGCGGGATCAGCGGGCAAGCCTCGGTTTGGAGCCTCTCCGGGGGGTTCAACAGAACGGGGAGCGCCTCCGGGAGGGGCCCCCCAAGAGACCTCGCCTCGAGACCCCTGACATTAGCTTCAGTCGCGGGTGTTTGAGACGAGACATGCAGATGAACAGATTCGTCTCTGTGGAACCATGGCCTGGCCTGACCTGTCCGTTCGTTTGGTGCCTTCGTCCTCCGTAGGTGGCTGAGACCTAGAACAACCCACAGGCGGAACTACCGCTAACAAGACCTAGCCGAGGAACGGGTGTCAAGTCCCAATTTGGGCAAACAATTCACTAGACTAGCGCTGAGCAGCCCCGAGAAAATCTCCACCACCTTTTACTCACTGTACGATTAGACGGGCTTCAGTCTTTGACAGGCTTGGCTCTGTGTCGCTATAAACTCTTGCAACGCCACCTGCAACAGAGCCAGTGTCAGAGTTTTTTCCTCCTGAATCAGCTAAGAATTCCAGTGTCGACGCCCAACTGCAAGCTAGAATCAGTAGCCTCTCTCTGCCGTGCGGAGAACATTGCGCGCCCGCAACCAGGCAGCTTCTAGTGCAAATACCTAGTCAACCGGCAGTTGAAGCTTGTATGAATTCGACAATACGCTTTCTGTCGTGTCATGTCATGTCGTGCTTGCTTTTGCGAATGAGCCGTCTGTGTGTTGACTCGAGCGCACTAACATTTACATATCAATCGCTAGATCGACGGAATGGTACCAAACCCCCTGACCCTGACCCTGGTCCTGGGACCGATTTTCTTAGAGTACCTACTCTCTCCCCTTACTACGTACATACGACCGAAGCGAGCACTGATCATCATTGGGAGCCTCAGATTTGCTAAACCCTTTTCCTCTTCTGTCACGATGACATCGCATTGTTTGTGGAGAATCGAAGATCATTGCTGTTCCACGGATAAACATATCTCAAAGGAAATATGATTCATAGGAGCCGACATCCCATCCTGGTCTTTCTAAGCATTGAGTAATAACTCAAGGTCAAAGCGAAATGCGCAAATTTCCCTCCCTTGAGAAGACACCAAACTATTGTTCGCAGCGCGTATTCTCGGGAGCTACGCTTAAGAATCATGCCATGGCTGAAGCCTCTTTTTCTTAGGTGCCTCGAGGTTAATTCCGCACAGAACAGAAGAGGAAGAAGAGGAGAAGCATCTGATGGGTCGATAAACGTGAAACAAAGTCTCGATCGACTGGGAATGCCCGTCCATCGACGTCGCTTATTGACTTTGCAAGGGAGAGGCCACGTGCATGTATTTGCGCGATCGGTATCTGTAGCCGCAGGGAAACGCCACTCCAGTTTTACTTTTTGTTGGGCCCGGCTCAAAGTTGCATTTTCATGATAGTGACAGATGCGCTCCTCTTCTCCGCTCTCAGTTGCCATTTTAGTTCCATGAGCCAAGCCTCAATCGATCTATTTAGCTCGCCTAGAACATCGTCGTCTTCTTTTTTAAGGTTATCAATCATGATATGACTTGGTGGGCGGAATTGCGGAATGAAATTCTACAGTGACGGAGTGAGTCTGTGAGGAGTGTCTTGAACCCTTGTGAATTATGGGCTCTGGATATAGGCAGAGTCTGGGAAATTGACTGGCTGTGCCGGTCGAAGTGCACAAGGAGAGATTGGAAACCCGCCGCATGCAATGCATCGGAGTTTTTTGACAATCCGGAAGGTATAGGTTTGTGATGCGCGATACTACTCTGTAGAGATAGCCAAACCAGAGAGGGAATGTAGATCTCATCTTGACCGATAATCTCGCGGCCCAGTACCGGAGTAAAATCTCAGACACTGACAGGGGGTTGAGCCCCAATGTCTCGCATTCAGCGATCAGTCAGATATTCACTACCTACAGAGATTGATCATTGCAGATCTATCTTTATACAATCGGATCTAATTAGAAACGTGCACATGACCTTCCAGGACCAGGTAATTAATATTACGACAGCTGGTATCTGAAGTCTCAAGGCTGGACGCGATGAATTATTCCTCCTCTCACATGCATGAACTCCAATGCAGGGGATTCTTCAGCAATCAGCAACAAACCACACTAGCCAAGCCATGCAAGCACCGTCATTATGGCAAGCCACTTACTTACCACTACTGAACCTTTCCTGCATCACCCCAAACTCTCCACTCGAGAGATGGAACAAGAAGAAAAAGCTTACCCTACACCATCACCTGCCCCCGCATTCGGTTGACCTGGGGGCGGGGGGG
>JAAVUA010000179.1:0-89600 GCA_014898875.1 Fusarium miscanthi
TAGTATTCGTACTTGTAACAACTTCGCCGTACATGAGCAGGTCGCCCCATGCCCGAGCAGTTGGTTCAATTTGTCGATAACGCTCCAGACTTGAAAAGAACAGGCCATGGTTAAAATGTGGTGTAAGCTTGGGATGGGGAAGACCCTTCTCGTGAGGAAAGATCTTCTTGATGATCTTGCTGTAGTCGATGCTGCCATTTTCAGAGATACTGGAATCCGTTGTCTCTGCCAGAGATTGCTGAAGCCCTTCGAGACTCCAGATTGTATCTTCATTCTGGATGTGAAAGGTATCTGTTTCCGCTCGAATCCATTCTTCGCCGTTCTCCTTGTCGATGATGTCGCTCCAGTCAGTCAATAGCTCTGATACGCCTGTGTCGGTGATGGAGGAGAGGTGAAGATGGGAGAGCGACGGAACACCTGTGTCGTGAGGGCTGACCTCAAGACCGAGCTTTGTGAGACATGCCTTGAGAAAGGCAGCTCGGTCCTTGTCGGCGTCTGCTAGTTTGGTGACCAGGTCATCGTACCCAGGAACGCTTGGCTGAGCATTCAGGTTGGCCGCAGCGAACCTAGAGTGTATCAGTCAGTACATGTATACGGTGAACAGATAACAGATTGAAACGTACTCGGGGTGAGGGCCAGTAAGCAGAGCTTTGCCATCTCCGACTGTGCAAAGAACAACTGCTGCTTTTCCGTCACCACCATCGACATCAAGCTCTTCATCGTAAGTAGCGAGAACCTCGACCTTTCTGTCCTTGACCGAAGCAGCATCAACAAAGACGCCTCCTCCGTTATAGTAAGAGATGATTTCAGACGCAACCTCCTGTTCAAAGGCACCTTTGGGTACCGTCAAACGCACAGCCCTCGCTCCCCTTTCACTCCGATACTCAAAGCCCTTAAACGCACCACCTCGACAGGTCCCTGGGAAGAACCCTAGCTCTCTTCGTCCAACAACCTCCATAGGCTTGTTGCCCACTTCAAATTCGCACCTCTGTGTCCCGTAGTAGCCACCAGCACAGAAGCCTAGGTAAGAGCCTCCTCGGCGAACATAGTCGCCGATACGACGATTTCCCTCACCATTCAAAGCCTGGCAGTAGCCGAGATCGCCACCGCCTGGGAAGACGAGGAGTGCGCATGTTGCTTGCCATGGTTCCTTGAGGACGATGTTCTCTGTGATGGGGATGACGGCGTAGTTGGGGCCGAGAAGACGGCGGAGGGACCAGATACAGTGCCGCACTGACTCAACTGTGGTGCCAATGCCTTGGGAGTGAATCAGCGAGTGTAAGAGCCAGTAAAGGGAGCTGACGGGTCAAACCTGTGTAGACAAGCACGTTGAGCTTTGCTGGTGCCATTGTTCGTGTCTGACTGATCCTGGGGATATCAAAGTTGTTCGTGTGGTCTTGTCACTTGACTTTTGCTGGATCCCGCCTCAGCCAAATCTCCGCCTCGAACCACCTTTAACCTCTTTCAACGATTACACACAAGACTCAGTCACCACAATTTTCGACAAGAGATCAATCGAGATTATGACAAAAGAAGAGAGCAACGCTCAGCAGAGCACGCAAGAAGACGACGATGAGCCCGATGAATGGTGAGTGAGCGCTCTTTTCCGTTGAGGCACCGAAAGCCGAGGCCTTTGCTAACCGCTGATGAAGGGACAAGCGGATCTTTAGCACTGGATGCGCGGGTGAGTCTCTTCTTTCTTACAAGACCCAATGGCGAAATACAAAGGAAGATATAGGACCTCGATAAGGTTCTATGAGCCAACACCTCAACTGCACGCTCATCAATCGTTTTGTTGAGCAAAAAAGCTTGCTAACAGGCATCACCAACTCAGATGAGAACGCAAAGATGACGGATTGCTACTTTGAAAAGAAGGATTGGCGCGCATGTGCTGCAGAAGTGAGTATCAAAAAATCCCAACACAACGCAATTCTATTTGTTTCATTTATTTCGAGATGCCTTATCACATTACTCTTAATATTGTTCATAGACCTGAACTGACAGTATCATAGATGGAGCAATTCAAACAGTGCTGGAAGGCTCATAACAACGACCAACGCACAGAGACCAAGGACAATTAAAGTCGCATCCGGGGACATGTAACCGTCTAACATTGTACTATTACTGTATAAGCTGTATATTACCAAAATCAGGCTCTCCTTTTCGGGCAATTAGGAAAAGATGACTTCCACATGCGTTGACTCAATCAAGGCATCATGATATGATGTATACAGTATTAGCACTGTCCCCACCGGACAATCTATCCACCCGCCTTTGAAATTATCACCACAGCTTCATCAAGCTTGTTTGGAGCTCACCATATCCAACTCCCCATACCAACCCACAATGTTCGTCCCTCGTCGCGCCCTCTTCGCCGCCCGGAGACTCCCCACCTCCTTTCGTCCAATTGCACGATACGCCACCGAAGCATCAGACGTGACGCTGCAAAAACCTGATCAAGATGTTACACAAGTGAAGCAAGAGGACGTTGTCACAAAGCCGAAATACACTCCCAGAGCTAAACCAGCATCTACGGCTACGGCTGCGAAGCCAACTCCTGCAAGATCCACACCTGCGTCTGCATCTACGAAGTCTACATTTCCGCCCAAGACGTTGGCTGCAAAGCCCACGGCGAGCAGCAAGAGCTCTACGCTGGAGAGCCCACACAAGCCTGTTACAGTGTCGAAGAGCATTCTGAGCGAGACTAGCGAGACGGACACGGAGAACACAGAGCACATCAATTGGGTGACGAGCTGGTATGGCCTTGGTGTGAAGGCTGTTACTCCTGAGCAGAGTGAGATTCTCGCAAGACCAGTTGATGCTGCGGATGTGGAGGTCAAGCCCGATGGTATCATCTACTTACCAGAGGTCAAGTACCGACGCCGGCTGAATGAGGCGTTTGGACCGATGGCTTGGGGAATGGTCCATCGTGGGGAAGTTGTTATCGGCAACCAAATCGTGACGCGTGAATACGCTCTCATCGTGAACGGCCGGTAAGTAAACCAATTTCCACTATCATCGTTGACTAACAAGAACAGAATGGTCTCCCAGTCGCAGGGCTACAACAACTACTTCAGTCCCGAATCTATCCCCGCCGCCATTGAGGGTGCCAAATCCAACGCCCTGATGCGTTGCTGCAAGGATCTCGGTATCGCCTCTGAACTGTGGGATCCTGTGTACATCCGCTGGTTCAAAAAGAATTTCATAGAGGAAAAATGGGTCGAGCACGCGGTCACTAAGAAGAAGAGGACCTTCTTTTACAAGAAGGGTCTCGCTGAGGCAACATACCCTTACAAATTTTGTTAGGATCTGTCATGTCTTCCTCGCACTACAATTGTATAGAATCTCGGGGTGAATATTTCAATGTATGATATGGATGGGTCAGACGTATGGCTTTGGCGCATGGAGCGATACTGTAGTAATTCGGAGGAAAATGAATGGATCACGAATCATCAGACCACGATCTAGCGTTGTCTTGATGGAAGAACGAGTTCATGTACACCAATTCCCATTTATAGATATGCACTGGAGCAGTTATCGCGCCGAATATAAACGGGCCCATATCAAAAAACACCATATCTACGTTAGTAAGACCCATGCTCATTCAAAACCCACTTCCCAGAATGGAGTTTCTATCTTTCCCTTCCGGAGGCGGTCGCTCCGCCACCTGATGCGGCATCACCGCCCCATCCCCAAGGAACCCATGAGCCTGATGCATTTCTAGTGCCGGCTCCCTGGTTTCTTCGGCGCACCTGACGATGGTCTTCGTCCGAACTAGTCTCCGCGTCGATCCTCTCGAAATCGGTCTCGCTGCGACTCTTGCTAATACCACTCCACCCGCTTAGTCCACTAGGTGGTCGCTGGGTAGGTTCGTCTTCCTCGTTATTATCATAACCTCCGTAGGCCATGGGATCGCGGCGAGGGCCTGTGCTTGTCTGGGCACGCTGGGCTTCGGTGCGAAGATCCTGGGCCTCTCGATCAAGTGCCGAGATCAGGACATTTAAGCGATCGCGCTGAGCCGAGATGAAGTCCATTCTGGCACCAGACTCGCGAAGATGCGGTGGGATCAATGCGCCCGAGTTTGTGGGCTCACCTCCAACTGTTCTCGTACCAGCCGATTGTCCGCCAGCGTTGGTAGCAGCTGCCACAGCGCTGGAGAGTAGGCTGTAAAAGTCGGTGCCGCTGCTGTTGTTACCAGCCCATCGCGCAGCAGGGACATTGAATCGTGACAGAAGCGACTGTGTATAGCCTTGCGCAGGCTCGGGAGGAGGTGACTCGGGTTCGGATGGTGGAAGACCGAGGACCTTGACCTTGAACTGCTCGATGGCGAGCTTGAGGTAAGATATCCCGGCAGCAGTCAAGCGCTCATGTGCGCTTGCGATGAAGTCGTCAATCTGCGTCTCGTTCTTTTCAAGATAAGGATGGACATATTCCTCGTATAGTCGTCGGGCGCCTTGTGTCTGTGGCAGGATAAGGTAGAGTAAGAATAGTAAACGGAAATAACCGTAGAGCGGAATCCTGCTAGTGTCAGGACAGAAGATGTCTGGTGTGAGGTTAAGACATACCATGAGACAATAAACCAAACCCAAGACTCAGCGAGAAGACAGCAACTGAGCACGACCCAGTACATCAGCCATGGCGTCAGCTGCGTGGGATCATGTGTCTTGAGCGCTTTGTAAGATGCAAAGATAGGAAACAGATAACAGGCGACAGAACTATTGAGAACAAGCGAATAGTCAGTAAATCAGATCCATTGGCGTTGATAGTTGCGAATATGACGCCTCATGACGAAGATGTATAGGGCTGAAGCTTACGATAAGAGCATAGGGAAAAGGTCAAACATGGCTGCAATCCGAGGTGAAACCTCGTGCGTGACTCGAGGTTAAAGCTGAATGTGAGCGGAGGTTTGACCAACGGAGAAGAGTGTAATTGTCTCCGAGAGGTGTAAGGAAGAGAAGGGAAAAGGTTTCCTGTAGGTGTAGTAGTAGAATAAGTTTGAAGATATGTAGGTAACGCTTAGTGGTTGAAGCTGGGCTGAGCTGAAAATGGACCTAAGGTAAGGAAAGGTGGGCGCCGAAACTCCCGCGAGCGGGGGCGGGGCACTTTTTTCGCGTGACGGTGATGGCTTAGTCTAGTGAGTGACCCACTGAAAGTCGGTGCTACAAATGGAGAAATATGTCTCGAGTCAAAAGAGCTGATCACCTGAATGCGGACTTGACCCTCGTGATAGAGGCAAGTGTCTTTTGTTGGGCACAATGACGACTTTTATTCTGGTTCCTAAACTGAACACGGTTTCTTTGAGGGCTCTGACTCTTTCAACTGTGTTAGTAGTCGGTACACGTGTCTCGAATGCGAGTCCTGTATCTTTGAAGACAAGTGTTTTCATGTTCGTGGACAGAGCATCTAGGCAACAACCGTTTCGAGACCAACTGCAGCAATTTATCTGCAGAGGACACATGATTACCGCAGATAAGCAAGATCTGTGACCGCAATTATCGCCTGGTGAAAACACACGATACGCGTGGTAGTAAGATGCTTACTCAACCAAGATTCTAGCAAGAATAAGGTATACATACAATCTTCGATCCATAAAACGGGGAAAGGAGGAAACAAGAAAATATCTTGTCAGTGATAGGATATCGATATGGCTTACTTATCTGAATCTGAAGCGATAGGATATGGACCACATTATAAACAGTTTCAAATTGAAGGATCACTTGGCGTCGCAGTTGACAACGGAGTCGGCATGACTCGGGCCCGGTTGGAGGTGTGGGCCAAGCCTCGTGCTCCGGCTTGGCTAAGACCGAACTGCAACTCCAAGTCGGCATTAATATCACCGAATATCCAAAGAAATGCTGAGCCTCATTACTTGGCACGATAATGGTCTTATTTCATCTCTACTCACCATGAAGAAGCACAAACACACCACTGGTAGAATTGTCATTTCTTGATCCGATTTGGCCTGTAAAGTCTCTACAGTTGTCAAGTCTACCCTACATATCTCTGCAGCTTGGATCAACTTGGCTGTGAATAGTGGATATCCAGGATTTAAGCATAGACTTACGGTGAGGACAATGCCCTAGGGCTGACTACAAATACAGCAATATTTGTACCGAAATGAACCTAAGATAAGAAGATCAGCATTGCCTTAGACCCTTAGTGTCCTGTCACGATGCAGCAATCATCACCACGGGATGTGTATACGGTCACCACTGCCGGGCTAGATCATGCAAGGTACGGGCAAGATAGATANNCGAGATAATCATGCTAGAAGCACCAGATATGGTGTAAGAATAACGGATCTCACAATTCATCTTTGCATATCCAATGGTTTCTGGCTGGCCAGCCACGTTCTCTATCCCTATGAAGTTATGAACAGTCCACAGCAAACTCTAACTCAACAACACTCGCGCGAACCATGCCATGCTGACGTGGAATATCATTAAATCTAGAAATAGCTTATCAAGATCCCTCGTATTGATGCGAATTATAGAACTCTATCAAACTCAGCCTCATGTTTCATGTCCATTTTGCCCGTCCGCCTCCCGCGGGCGCCCGACGGCCGGAGCCCCGGGTGGACGGCGCACCCGGACCCACCTGATCCTGAAGTTTACAGTCAACTCGTTTTCTCCACTCCAGCTGGAATAGTATAGGAATTCAGGATGAGTGGTGCGAGTTGACGTAGTTGG
Source organism: Fusarium miscanthi (assembly GCA_014898875.1). Classification (NCBI taxonomy): domain Eukaryota; kingdom Fungi; phylum Ascomycota; class Sordariomycetes; order Hypocreales; family Nectriaceae; genus Fusarium; species Fusarium miscanthi. Next base: position 6,690 of record JAAVUA010000179.1, read on the forward strand.
GTCGTTATGCCCGCGGAGTCAGATCTTGGACTTTTGTTCCGACGGGTACCGAGATCTGATATCTTGAAACCTGCCCCCTTATAAAGACGTGAATCTCCTGTCTTCCCCAGATATCTAGTCCATCACATCACAACAATCATCCAACAATAAACAAGTGCGAGCTCTGATCAGTTCCTGCATATCCAGCCCTTCCGAAAAGTTTGTCAACTCTAACTCGACGACGTTGTGACGATCGCAAACATGAGCCATACACCTTTACCCAACGGGCTTATCTCATTCGGCTCGGATGCCAACTGTACACTCGAATTATGTCCCCTCGAGTCGAGCATACTGCGGTACCAACCAAATCTTGCCGCTAATGCCATTTTCATCGGAGTATTCGGACTGTCCATGGCTCTCCACATCTTCCAAGGCATCCAGATGAAGACATGGGGTTTCATGGCAAGCATGATGGCAGGATGTATTCTCGAGATTATCGGTTATATCGGGCGACTCATCATTAACGATAACCCATTTGACTTTATTGGCTTTCTGTTACAGATCAGTAAGTGTCTCTAAACCAACTTCGAACAAGTGATGGATGGAAAAGGAGATCTTGACTAACTCTGGCCCAGTCATGATCACCATTGCCCCCGTTTTCTTCTCTGCTGCCATCTATGTTCTTCTGTCCCAAGTGTAAGTTCCCTCGGTTCACTCAGAAGAAGCACAGCTGACACTCCCAGCATTAACTTCGTCGATCCAAGTGTCTCTCGATTCTCTCCCAAGTATTTCTACTGGATCTTCATCCCTTCCGACATTATCTCCCTCATCCTCCAAGCTGTCGGAGGTGCAGTCTCAGTCATTTCCACAGCGGAAGAGGACGTCAAGACCGGAGAGGACGTCTCCATCGCTGGTCTTGTCTTTCAAGTCGTCACTCTACTTTGTTTCGTTGCATTGTTCATCGACTACGTTATCAGGGCTTCCAAGTCACCAGCCCGATATCGCCTTACCAAGTCCATTCTCACTTTCCTCTTCTTCCTTTTCCTTTCGACTATCTTCATCTTGATTCGATGTGGCTATCGAATTGCTGAGCTCAATGGAGGATACTTCAGTGCTATCTTTCGAGACGAAGGTCTCTACATCGCTCTTGAATCTTGGTAAGCGCCCTTGTAGCCTGTCACATTTATAGTAGCAACTCACTGACTGTTCTTAGCATGATGTGCATTGCTGTTCTTCTTCTGAACGCTGGCCACCCCGGATATGCTTTCAAGGAAACCCCCGAGTTTACCAAGGAAATGGACCAGGTCGACCAAGATGACACGACCGTCTTTGGGGAATAAGACTCATCTTCGCCAGGACTTGTAAGATTGGAAAGATGCTCACCAGGACAATGAGGTCCAGAAAGAAACTCCCCAACCAACCAGGGCGAGCTCAACGGATATTTCCTTCATTATCGGTATTGTGCTCGAATTTTAGCGTGTAATTAGACAGTATGGCGAACATGGCGTTAAGACATGGCAAATAACTGCCAGGAGGATTCTAAATGATTTTCCTTTAAGAAAGGTATGGCACAGGGCGTGTAGGCTTAGGTATAAAGTCTCCGCGATTGGGTGACCTGAGGAAGCTTAGATCTCTTGTTGAGTTCGCGGTAAAAGTGTTATATAAAACGCAATAAAACCAAATAGACAAAACAGTTCAAAATGAAGAAAAATATATAAAAAAAGAAATGGGGAGGAGAGGGCGGACATACATGCTTCAGCACCCAGACAAGATCAATTGTTTCCACTGTAGTATTATCGAGTATTCCAAATCCGTTTTGTAGTCTGACCCGGTGGCGAGATAGTTGGCTTTCTTTTGATGTATTCGCGCCGAAATAACACCTAGTGAACTCAGGGTTGGAACATCGCCAAAGGTGAGTTGATTGTCCAGAGAGGTTAGATGTTCGGAACATCTTGTTCGCCTTTGCCGCCTGAGGTGATTTGTTTAACGGTCCATGTGAGAATCAGACCACGTTGACTTCGCCAAAGGGACCTGCAAGGGAAAGGAAACTTGAGTTGAATCTAATCACTGATGCTGAGTCTACATGCCGAGAGTGAACTTTCATCCGAGGGTTTCTTAAGGGATGAGCCGAGGAATAGGGGAGTCAAGAACACCACTTTCGTACTCGTTCCTGAACATTCATCATTAATCAGCCACGTACGACTCGTTCTGCAGCGTACTGTTAGTCATTGACATACCTCCATCTTGTTGGGTCCGCCGTGTAATCTGTCCAAGCTCACTTCGCAGATTGCAATAACAGTAGAGAAGGATCACGTTGGCTCCGATCACCAATATATAGCCATGCCTCGGCATCGAATAGTCTGACAGATCAGGAGCATGGGATTGCCCCTGAAGGCTGGAATACTAATTAATGAAAAGGTAACGAGGTCTTCGTTCTTAGAGCGACCCTAATCATGCAGACAGCATCGTTCTGGCTTTTAATATGTTGGATCTACAATAGCTGTAGAACACTCACTCATTGCGCCAGCGGACAGACCTGTGCTTCTCTTCAAATAATGATAGATAACAGCGCGTCGGCCCGAGAGCTGGACTCATCTTGGCTCACTTGACATGTCGTCCATTAATCATTACTGTGAGCTTGTTCATGATCAATTCACCCCGCGAATTGAACCTGAGAAATTAAACAAAGCGGGTGGCTTTTTCAGAGTTTGGCGGATTCATTAAGCGAGAGCCGAACCTAGGGGGAGTGGATCGTTCAGTAGATTCTGCACGGCAAGCTGGCTTGGTAAGGGAGTGGGTATTGCTGAAATGAGGATAAGAATTCATGAATTCATGACCATAGTTCGCCTCTAGCTGTGAATCGAACTCGGTACATCACGATGGTTGTTTGCCATAATGCGGAGATTATACCTGCCTAGTAATATTAGCGCGTGCAAATGCAAGGAACAAAGACGTGGGATCCCAGAGTCAAGACGAATCAACCAGAGAAAACACTCAAGATGACGCAAAGGATCGAGGGACCCTCTTTGAGAAATTGAGGCATCGGACCCAACTTTGCAGAGGGCACTGTGTTCCATGAGCCTGAGTATGTGGTTCTAGCAATAAATGGCTTGCGGTGTGGCGGAGGATCCCTAGAAAATAGTCACTTGAGCCCATTTCGGGAGGAAATGAGCTGGTATAATAATTCTATACACTGTACGTATTGGTCCTGTTGGATAACTGGATGAATAACGCCTTGTCGTGTCCTTCAAAGAGAGACTGGGATCTTGGTGGGCAGTTGTCATAAAACATTGCGTTAAAGTTCCAGGGCTGTTCCTTAACCACTGCACCGGGTTTATACATCCCGGAGGTAGATAAATTCACCGTCACCACCGTAAACAGTATCCAATAACTGACCGGGGTTGTGAAGATTGATCTGTAATCAAATCGCCTTGGAAGCTTCTGAAGAAAGTATAGGAACATGGTAGCAGTTGACGAGGCTGGACAAAGCGCCTGAACTGATAGGGCTTGAACACCGAATGTCATCATGTCGGTTGTTGGCGAGGCGAGCCGTTAGGCGGTCCCAGCGAGTTGGGTGAGAAACCGGGGTGTCCGGTCTATTCTCCTCAGTTGTGATCAACAGACGAAGAGCCAAAGACCTTCCAATTGGGATCGCCGAAGCTGAGCTTAGCTGTTGCTCGTATAACCGAGGGTACTTTTTCTTCGACATGATATTAAAATCTGAATTCTTTCTCTTCACTGCGGGCAGAATATGATATTATGGACTTGTTGCCTTCGGATAGCGTAGCGATGTCCATCCAGGAGTAGCGCCGAGCAACTCTCATGAACCACTAATTAAGGATCATTAGCGTAACCGCATTCATGTGATGCAAATTGAGGACCATTTCCGTACTAAGAGGAACATCAATCATGCGAAGAAAGAGGTCGAGCTGGTGGTTGCTTTTGATGATATGGGGAGAATATTTTCCGTGTCTCAGCAGTTTCCAGCAAGTTTGAAGAAGGTAGATCTGATTTGCACGATGTCACCTTTCCAACCTACATAAGGTAAAACCCATGTGCGTAGCATCCACCAGGACAGAAGTGCCTGGCAGCCCACCTTTTGTTCCCTTGAACGTTGAGCCAAGATTGAATTTAGCTCCAGGCACAGATCTGTTATTGGCTCGCGGAATGCTCCCACCGCTGCCGCCAACCAAGGGACTTGATAGGGGTACGTCTGGCCCTGACATATCGGAGTCAGCGAGCGCTCGCCGCAGAGGAGCGCCGCCTAATAATGGATGGTAGTTGGCTTTCAAGTAAGGATCATAGAACAGCCGTTATAGTACACCTTCATCGAGACTGCCATAGGAAGTATGTACTCACACCAATTTTGTTGGCGTTTGACAAAGAAAGCACAGTTTATTCAGAGACTTTGCCCAAGGTTTAAGCAACGACAGGCCTCGTCAAGCTATCACGCCTAGGCACCTCCTTTTTCAATATGTATAACGACGGCAGCAATGACCTCAGAGGCGCATGAGACTTCGGGAAGATGGGAAATCGTTGAGAGCTACCTCCGCCAGATGATCGGTGCGGCTTCTGTCTGCTGAGTAAGACAGAATCTCGGGAATTGTATGAAGCCATGAGTGGAGCACCTTCATCTTGTTACTATGCTGATCTTCTGACCATTAGATGATTCTTCTGTGGAGGAAGTGGCAGGATTGCGCTGACTGCATTTGTAGGATTAGGTTTTGTAAAAGAAACGGGTCAGATGCCATTTTACACCTCAGACATGTGTAACCAGGCACAAAGGGGTCGCGCTATTCCGGTCTTCTCGCAAAACAACCCCGGACGAGCTGTGGCAGAGGAAAAGTTGTGACTGAAGATCCAAGCATTAGTCGAGTATGTCTGCAGTTGGAGGGAGGAAACCGGCAACGTTAAGCCCTGATTCGTCGAACGGAGAGCTGAGCTTAAAGCGAGCAAGGACTAGCAGAGTAGCAACATACGTTGTAAGCCAATGCAATAACATAGGCAGAGTTGGGTTGTGGGACGGGTCGATCTGGTTCCGAGGATGGCGCTTTTGACTAGGGAGTCTCCTCCGTTATCAGTGGCGAGTTTCTGGGTGGTTTTGTGAGGTCAAGGACTGTATGACAGTAGGGTCTGTTCAACGTTATCTGAACGATTTCATCGGTATTGGCTGTTACCAGTGTTGACCTTGAAACTTTGAACGGGACAGCTGCAGGGGTTCTCATCTAAGGTCTGGTCATTGGCTGGTGAGGGCGGTGGAGGATCTTGCGAGTTAGGTACGGGTACCTCTACCCCATAACTAAGTGCTGACGGGTGAGTAACTGAAAATGCCCGTGCTGCAACGCTGTAGCCAACATCCGATTTGACACCGTTAGACCTGGGTGCTAATATGATGGAAGAAGTAATTAGGTGAGCATCTTCCAAATGTGGTTATTGCGATGGACATTGCCCAATTCTTGCAACTATGGCTGTAGCATGTGGCTGCTAGCCCCAACGGTATTCAACACAAGTCAGAGTTTAGCCTAGCGGGCGATGGATAACGGCTGCGATCCGTCCAATCTCCATTCGTCTTCACAAGAGGGCGCCTTTTCTGTTTTGGACTTTTGAGTTTCCACCGTTCGTTCTTGAGCTCCTAGAGAGTTTAGATACTTGATAACAGAGCCCCAGACACTTGGCCATCACTGTACTAGGGAACGGATGGCACGAGACGACAATGTGACCAAAACGCGTCCTTGCAGTAGCTTGTGCAACGGGTGCTGGGTCTTGCTCGAGTGGAGAAGGTCTCAGGCTCCAAGGCGCTGACCCCTTAAGCCAAGCATGAGACTGAGGAGCGACAAAGAGGGGACTGATGACATTGCTTCTTCGCACTGCAGCCACTGTCTCGTACCCTGTTGATCTTTGATAAAGCCAATGGATGGTTTTGTATCCTCCTTTGAAGCATGATAGGTTGCACTGGAAACATTTGCGACGGAACTTGGTTTCGTATCAAAGTCACAGCATCTGTAACATATCATTTCCACCTCGACAGCAAGCTGAATGAATACGTATTTCGGGATATTCGAGATAGAGCGTCGGCTGCTATTCCGATCCCTTGAGGCGTCCAAATACCAAGACGAAGGTGGTGGTGGCGGACGGGTATGTAAGACGGGAGAGACCAGGCGTTTGCAGTCTGCAGCAAGCAAAGCGGCCTAGCAAACGTGGGCAGAGTCTACAGAGCTGGGCAGTAAAAACAAGGTAACCAAAGCCATGGATCTTTATATGCGACACGGCATGGTTTGTGGCGGACGTCTGACTGACCTGGGATTCGGTTGTTAAATTGTTGCGTCCGACATGTGTAGTATTTTGTACTCACGAACAGGAGATACAAGATGCAGAAGAGTATCACATTGATCACAATGACAGCAAGGTTGATTGGGATCCTCAACCCCATTCCGAGCCTGGAGATGAGCGAGCCTCTTGCTGCCGTCCATCTGCACGCGTTCCGATGACTGACGCGTAGAAAAGGAGTTTCATCTCCGATCGTGATTGTTTACTAAGAGAAGTGTTGGTTTATATGAAGTCAAGATGACGCTGATGGCGGATCTGTTTAACAAACACTTGAAGAATTCCAGTGCTAGGGCCGTGAAGTTGGTCCACGATCTATCGGGTTGGGTTCCATGTTGAAAATCATCCATTAGTGGAGGGGCCGATGGAGCGAGTGTCTCTCCTCGGACTGCACTAAAGGCCAGTTAGTCCACTGAAATTTGGGCAGACTCCAGGACTTTCAGTGAACAGACAGAAACTTGGCAGTCAACCGAAGTGAACCAGGCCCGTTCGTGCCTGTCTCCCTTGCCGCACCATCTCGAACGGTCGGTGGGCTCCCACCCCTGCGGTCTGCTAGTCGCACCCCCTAAATCTTGCCCTGATCTGTCCTTGGAGGTGAGATGGATGTTCCGTCCCCTGTGAAACTGGTACCAACTCAAGGAGAAATGAACTGTTCGTCCCATGTTCTGTAGCCTACTAGAGGTACTCGCGCTGATGAAGGTACTTTGCAGCGAATACTTAACCACCTGTTTTATGATCGCTCCCATGTACCATCCTTGTCTCCCATGAGCCATCGTTTCATTCAGAGCTACAAAGCTAAATCTGTATGATACTTTAACGGTGTTAAGCTCTGGCATCTGAGTCGTATCTAAGTAGTTCACGAGAGAAATGCCTCAGCTCGTCATTCCATATCCTCGAATACCTACCTAATCTTCCACCCGTGATAGTACAATACCATTAATTTATGATGCAGCAAGTCCGACTAGCCTAGCAAAATGGTACCTGCCTGTTGGCTTTCCCGCTACCATTCCCCTTTACGATTAGGCCTATGGTCCCCACACCCTCCTTTCCCCTGTTCCTGGCACACCCCACCTCATCCATTCCTTCCTTGGGCGCCCTGTCAATCTAATTCCCCCTTCATCGTTGTCACCAAATTTCTCATCCTACTCAAAATCTCGAGAATTTGTTGGTTCCATTGGCTCAGACACGCCTCGTCCCTAAACGGTCTTCTTTCCCGTTCTCTCGTTTGTTAAACTTCATTCGTTCTTTTCCCATCCGTTCATTACCTTACTCCCATTGCCCGTTACCCTTTGACTCGCTTTGGTACCTGTCGGGATCACGAGTCTTGTGCCGATCCAGTGGTACCCCGGATTGATGAGCTCAAATCAAACTGCCGGCCAGCAAGTAACCATTTGACAATTCTTCTCCGACACGATCGACTCGCACCCTGTGACAGCACTCTCCCTTGAGATCCGCAGACCACAGTCAAACCAAACCAAACAAGGCCTATTCGACTCACCACTCGCTCAAGATTCTAGCGGAAATCTCGGTTGTTTTACTTTGTTCATTCTCTCCCCGAGTCTGAGACAACCTCCTTTATCCATCAAACTTGCCTGAATCGTTTCCATTTCTGGACTCAACATCCGACCCGTTCTTGTTAAACCTAACTCGGGTACCTGCGTTTTCCTCTTCCCTCTTACAAGAAGAACTCATCTGCTGTCGCCCGCTTTCGACCTACAAACTTGCCATACTACATCCAGATTGCTCCACGAGGCTCTTGAACGACGACAATCCCGACCCGCGAATCCATCGAGTACGAACAATCTTGCCTCGCGTGCCCTGTGTGACTACCGAGCCACTTAGCCCGAATAGATATTGGTCTCTCACGTCACCAGAGGCTGGCACACATACTCTGCCAGTACGGTTTTCGTCAATCTGACATCTGCAGGTACGAAACTCATTTCCTATCGCAAGCGATTGGTTGGTTAGTGAATGGGGAAGCATCTACCCTCATTGTTCATCGAAGCGGCTATCCATTTTTACCCATACATGGTGATGAAGTTCGAGCAGCGACCGGGCCAGATATCTACCCCATGAACTCCAATCAATCTTGCATGCCGATCAACAACAGCGAAGCTAACCAGCATAGTGTTTGAAGCAAGGTTGGTATAGTTACGAATCAAGTTCGACCTATATCACCTTGTATCAGTTGTGATGAATTAAACGCCTAAATCTCCCCACGACACCAAACAACCGAGGCAAAAATAACGTTTCATCCTCGGGATTTGTCTTTCATTATGAATCGGTTCAGAGGCAAGAAGAAGGGCAAGGATGATCTCGAGGCTCCGCGGCCATCGATTGAGTCCGAGTCTTCTAGCCCCTTTAGAATGTTCGGCAAGAAAAAGGCACAGGAAGAGGAACCTAAAAAGGAGATTGATCTCGCTACAGCCCTTCCATCGACTGATGATTTTCGAACAAGTCTTCTGATGACCAACCTTTCGGCACGGTTCTCTATGTTGCGCGAGCAAGATGACCCAAACACCAAGGTTGGCAAAGCTAGTGACGATAGTGTTCTGTTCCCTAAAAGACAATCGAGAATGATGGACTTTGGTTTTGCTGCAGGGTTGGGCGACATTGCCGAGGTCGAGTCTATTCGGGCCCCCTTTGCACGCTCATCGATGCAGTCTAATGATGATACCGGCTCAACAAACGGGAGTGTGATGGGTCGGTCGAAACCGATTGAAGGAAACAATTTGTTTGGAGGTCGACAAAAGGTTTACAAAATCGGCACCGGAGGGAACAAAGGAGCTATGAGTGGCCGTGTTCTCTATGGTGACGATGTCGCCCAGTCAGCTTTCCAGAAGTGGAGGCAATCTGAAAAGGATAAGCAGTCATTTGAAGAGCTGCAGCAAGAAGATTTAGGTGACTTGGAAAATGCTCGACCAGAGTCTCCTCAAACCGAGTACAACCGAAAAAGGGAGACAAACTCAACAACATCGTCAGGTCCATCTGCAGCTCGAGACTCAACAGCTGCCACATCTATCACCTCATCTTCAGTCAAGGACCGGGAGTCCTTCGTGCGCACATCTCGGACTGTTAGCCCAACACCACCGATGGAGCGAAGCGTGACCAGAACCCGTCGTCTCTATGAGCAAAGCTTGAACCAGGATCTCCAAGACCAACAGTCATCTGCTCTCTCAAGAATCGATACGCTTACAAAGCGAACACTCGGCAGCAGAACCCCAGATCTGACACCTCCAGCTCCTTCCCCAGCGAGCGCAACCTTTGGTGATCGTTTCATCACTCGGTCGGTTCTGGCTAAGGCTAGTGCCCCTAACCTACGATCTTTCAGCCCTCCATCGCAAATGAGCCCCGTAGACTCGATGAACAAATTCCCCAGCATGGACCAGAAGGCCTTCGGTGCTACACCCCCTCTCAGCCCCCCTATTAGTGAAACAGGGGAGGCTCAGCCCTTTGATCGAAGCAGAATTATCAGCAGGACCAACAGTCAATATGATGAATCGAGGTACGCCCAGCGTCAAATGCAAATGCAGCAGGGTCGCGAAACTCCCACAAACCGATATCGCACTGATTCCAACCCCTCGCTGCCGGGCACTCGATCTAGGTCGTCTTCTGCCCACCGTCCGCAAATGGAAAAGAACGAATCTGGGTCTTTCCAGACGGAGCCAACCGTTCAGGAAGAGTCACAATATTCAACCTTTTTCGATGATGATGATGACCAGTCTGTTGTAGACGAGTCACACCTCCAACCTATCTTTCCTCTTCAAGTCAAGGTTGAGAAGCCAGCTGATAATGAGCACCCTGCCTTCAGACACACTACAGTACCAACGCCTCTATCGGTTTCTGAAGGAACTGAAGTTGCGCCAGTTAACTCAACAGAGCAATTGCCTAAGGACTCGCCTACTTTGGGACCTGCCTCTGGTGGACTGAGCGGAATGGTCAGGCAGCATCTTCGACAAGATAGTTCGGCCTCCTCAATTTATGGAAGCTTGCCCAACGATATTGACTTGAGCTCACGATTCCCTCCTGAACGCCCTGATGCACACACCTATGAGCCCAAGACGGTTGATTCGAACGCCTGGGAGTCGATTGAGAGAGACTTGGCTATGTCAATTGACGGTAGCGTGACTAGTCCTACTAGATCGTCTGGTTTGATGGAGGCTCAGATATTGTCTAGACCCGAATCCACCCAGAACCCGAAACAGCAGGTCAGCCCCCAGCCAGAAGAGGAGACAGATGACTTTGCTCGTCATCTTGCCGACGGTGCGCGACGTGTCAGGGAGAGACTCACTTCTTTTGTCGAAGCTGATAGCAGCATTTCGTCACCAGAACCTCCGCCTCTATCTGAGCTTCCACCTCCGCCTCGCCCGAACGCTTTGGGTATCTTGAAATCCAAGTCTAGTCGCGGTTCTTTGGTTGATAGAGGTCGAGGTGACAGAGAGAATGGCAGTCAGTCCAAAGCGAAGAAGCTCCTTGGCCTCCGAGGCTCGTCGCCTGCCCCTGCCGCAAGCCCATCCCGCCGTGGCTCATTCGAGGGGAATGAGAGGCTAGCGCAGTCGCCTGAGCCAAGGGACGAGAACCTACCAAGAGATAGCGAGGAAAGGGAAGGTGTCCATGCTGGCCTCAAGGCTTTCCGACAAGCCCGTCGGGAACTCCAAAGGATGAAGGAACTCGAACTTCAGCAACGACACCAAGGACCCTCAAAGCCTCCGTCAGCAGGCAGAGATCGAGCCCAAACTACGACCTCCCGATCACCATCTCAGGAACGTAGACCACCTCCTCCTGTCTCATACAATCGAGTCCCTAGCGAAGAATCGAGGGCTAATGCTGGCTCACGCGCTGACTCCCGCTCGGGATCCCGAGCTCCCTCTGAACGTGATCGAAGTGGCTCTGAAGCTAGCAGCGGAGGCAGATCTGGTAGTCGACCGCCACGCCTTAGAAACGGATCCGTGCCTCGCGATGATTACCAAGGACCCATGGGATCTCCGGTAGCAGGCAATGGCAAGCCTCGACAGGGGCCTATGATGAGAGCACCAATGATGCCCGGACAAGACATGCGACGGTCACCACGCATGCCGCCTCAACCGTATCCCGGAAACGCTTCGCCCGGTCCCTTCAACCGTCCTGACAACAGCTTGCATATACATCCTGTCTATGGACACGATTCTGGTCACCCGTCACCAATCTCGCCACTTAATGGTGCCCCCTCACCTCATGGATTCCTTGGACCTGGCCCCGGCCCCCAGAGACCGTATGGATCTCCTTACCCAGGTGGAATGATGCGCAACCGAGATATGTCGGAACCCTCAATCAAGCCGCCAATGTCACCAATGGATCACCGGGACAACCTCCGACCTGGACCTGGACCTGGCCTCAATGGTGGTGCAGTCTCTACGCCTAACCTGCATAGCAACATGACTGCTCCTCCTTTGCCACCAATCAACCCTCGACGCAAGAACACAGGAGCCACGCTCGCTGAAGGCACTATGAGCGCTCATCGCCGCCCTATGAGCCCTAGTGTTGCGAACGACCAACGTGGTGGCTTTCGAAGTGACGATGAAGATGGCGCAGTGACGAACCGCCAGAGATTGCGCAAAGCCACCAGCGAGGCAAACGGTATGAACGCACGAGCAAGATCAATGCATCAAGCTCCTCCTCCGCCTATGGCAGCACCACCTCTGCCCCCTAGCATGAGCAGCAATGTAGTTCCCGGCGGGATGATTTAGCAGTGCAAACGATGACTGTTTTCTTTATATTTCTTTCGATTCTCTTAATTCGCCTTTTGCCGACAGCATGAGACTCATGACCAAGATACCTCACGGCCCTTTTCATTTCATAAACTTAATCTCAGCGTCCTGAATCATCGAGCAGAGTCTTTGATGATGGGACCCCAACATTCGTGTGTATTTGTGGGGTGAAGGATTTGTCACTCCTTGTATGTTTTCTTTTGGGGATAATCCGGTCATTGACGGATGGATGGATGGAATCTAGTATCAGGCGCAAATTGGCCCGGCTAGCAAGAGATCGAGCAGGTCCTTGATTCGAATAGCTGGCGTCAGGCAGGGTGTGGAAGGAAACGATATGTCAGGAAGCAGAATGGAACGGAACAAGCGGGCATGCATGCATTCAACAAGGCTGGGGAGGTGTTTGGTTTTCTACGTATAGGATTGGAAGCCGACGGCCAAAAGGCGTAGTGAGGATACTACGTCAGTTTATAAAATACTGACTCATGGAGAGTTTTCACCATATCAAAGGATGGCCATAGTCAAGGAATGGGAATAGGCACCAGGCCTGAAGTCAACTATTGTAGATGAGATAAACAAGGATCGTCGCCCATAATGCTCAGTCTACCTATGTGTTCAAGTTCGCGTGTCCAAAGACGCATGAGACACTCCACGATTCTAACGAACTGACACATGAGCACCTCAACTTGTGCATAAAAATGTCACTATCGAGACTTGTTCAAAAGAGAGGAGGTCAGACTGTAGGACATCACAAGCTGTAGGTAGTATCACGGCTACGATAAGAACAGTCCCACAGCATGATAAAAATCAAGCTTTATTTTAAGTTGTGCAATATTCTAATTTTATGTAATGCCTCTAGGGTAGGCCAGCAACCCATTTGCAGTTACTGGCACACAGCCGATCTGACGGCGCAAGGTGAGGCTGTCGGCCTCCATTTTGACTCACAATCAAGGCTGTTATTGTTGTTGTTCCCCCCCGCGATCATCGCCGGTGAGGTGTGGCAATGTGGTTCCAACTTGTGGGCATTGCATTTCCAAACCATAGAGAAGGGCCGACGTGAGGTTTACTATATTATGTAACGAAGGGAAATTTTCGGAGGACTGCCTAACAAGTTGTAGATCGGGCGACTCCGGGACATGGCCCAGAATTTGGGGTTACAGTAGTTTTTTCTGAAACAAGGGTCCAATGGAGGGTTCAGCAGTGGCAAGTAAACCAAGAATTGGCAATCTGCAGTCATGATTGGAGCGTTTCATTTCACGATGGACTCATCAATTCGAATCACTGGGCCAAGCGCCGGGCGAAAAGACACCGAAAGTGGGTTGATAAAACTTGGTATTGATTCTTGTCTCTGATTCTCAAAAGTCAAGTCGCCCAAAAGAGACCGCGGGTATCAATTATTGTTACAGCTGAAAATCCGTTGCGATTCATTCCCCGTTAACCCCGAGACAAGTCCAAAACGTAAAAGCATAGAGTAATAGAACGCCCAAAACCCGACGTCATATCTTTCCCGTAGCGCCTTCGCATAAACACCCCCAAAGAGGCCGAAAGCAAAGCTTTTGCTGCTGGAGAAAAGAGGATAATTGCTTGAAGAACCAGACGCTGAGGTATCAATCAAGAACAAGTGAAATGGTGAATGCGACGACCAGGTCATTGGCGTGAATGGAGAAGAGGCAGATCCCGGGCAGAATAGGGATGCCGTCGTTGAAGTCGTCAAAAAGTTATGTCTCGTATGAGCGAGGGTATCCAGATTCTCATCTCGCCATGATGTGGCTCTTTGTCATGATGAGGTCCGGGCATGTGTTGTAAGAGAAGAGAAGGAGGATGCCGTCGAGACGTCTCTGTGGGCGAATGCTCTAGCACAGAGGGCAGTTGTTGCATTGCTTGTGGCCGCAAGCGGTGCAGGTGGTGCTGATGACAATCATGCCTCCACACTGGCAGCAGTACTCGTAGGCAGGCATGTTGGTGATGGTGTTTGTGGTGTAGAAGTGTTGGTGTTGTTGAAGTTGAAATAGTCTTGGGACGGTAGAGGTTGGTGAGTGTTGGTGAAGAAGGGAGAGGAGATGCAGCTTGGGAATGGAGGGAAGAAGAGGAATATAAATAGTTGAGGAGGAGAAAGAGAGAGAGAGAGAGAAAGAGGCGAGGCGAGGCCGGACAAGGCAGAGTAAGGCAACCCAACGGCGGAAGGGGACACCCTCAGAGTGCTCGGATATGTTGATCGGAAGTCCAAAAGAATGGGGGTGAGATTAATCACCTTACCTTACTCTGGAACTGGAATGGGTTGGTTTCGGCATCTTCTAAGACGGGTAGAGAGAGTCCACATCCACTCCTTTCCAGTGCAGGACTGCAGGTCAATGTTTATCCCCGAGTCTAGAGCCTCAGCCAGAGCCAGAGCCAGAGCAAAAGAGTGGGCAGTTTTCCTCTCTCTCTCTCTCTTTGTGTGGTGGTGGTGACTTACACGCTTCGCGCTAGGCAACCCTTAGATTTCAAGGTTCAAGGATCCCTTGGCTTGGACGTCTCCGCTCTTGGTGACACAAGCGTTTGTGGTGAGGGGAACTCTGCATGTGCCGTACCGAAGAGAGGGTGGGTGATCTCAGCTGAGGTTTTAACTGGCTGGTGAGTGGAAGCGAAGACATATACTTTTTACACTACGATTTTGATATCGATATCTACGCTGATGCTTATTTTCTGTTGTCTCTTGGTTGGGATTTTCTGTGTTTTGACTTTTGTGAATTGCTTTCTCATTGCCATGATTTCGAATTGCGGCTTAGATAACCTACCTAAGGTGTCTAATTAAACTCAGGACCCTGGCGTCACAAGGCAAGGCAAGGCAAGGTAACTCACATGTTGATGCCTTGGCTAGGTTCACGCATGCTACGTCATCGTGCAATGACGATGCGTGTCTTGAGGTGACTAGCTCGGTTTTTCAGATGGAGAGAAAAGGAACGAAAAGAAAAGAGACACGGAACGAGCCAAAAAAAAGTAGCGAGGCAGTGTGACGAGAATGTCTAATCCAACCAATGCCCTTGAAGAGGCTGATCCATGCCATCCAGCCAGCCAGTCACATCCTTTCATGTCCCTCGTCGCTTTTTTGTTCACTCCACGTTCACGAGCAGGCCACCAAAGAAAAGTAAAGAACTGAACATCCGTCCACTCACAACCCCCGTTCATCATCTCCAGATGAGTCTAACGAGACAACCCCCAAAGTCGGCTGTTCTGTTCCTGCGGAGTCTTGTGAGAAGATCTCGGCTGTTTTACAGCTGATTGTTCCCATCTCATCCGGACGCATACATAATGTACGGAGTATGTACGGTATTGTATGGTTGACTCGCGGGGAACAATCCATTGCATCCGAAAGAAACTTACAAAATTGGTGATGATGAACTCAGAACCAGAACTGCGCCTCGTACTTGGTCATTCTTAGCTGATAGGATCATCAAAGATCAAAAGCTGATCACACCCTTTCTAGCTGTTGACTTTGCGGGGTAGGAAGCTATTGTCACCATTTATCTGCCGTGGCAGAATCACAAGTCCAAACTCAGTTGCCGATCTGACAGCCAGAGTCAAGACCCCAGATTTTCGCCTCTCGATGCCCCAAAGATTCTCGACCTCTTCTTTGTTAGCGGCAAACGGGATGACGCATTCCTGTCGGTAATTTGCATCCAGCACGAATCGGGTCGACGGTTGCATGTTGCATTGGTAGGGTCCCCTCAGGTCCTAGGTTCTAGGTCCTAGGTCTTAGGTCCCCCCCGCGTGCGCGCGCAAGGGCATGCGCCACCGGGGATCGAAAGCCCACACACCCCCAGAGGCTATTATGAAACAGTATGGGGTAAAAGCTTTGTGAGATTCGATATCTCTCGCCTGTCATCGTCCAGCGTTTGACAAAGTAGCCTGACTGATGCGGTTGCGGTTGCGGTTGCGGCTGCGCTTTGGTCTCAACGGGCCATGGGAAGCTCGGTAAGGTTAGGAAAGCGGCTAGAGAGGCATTTTCACTGCTTTATGTAAGTTTATTCATCCTGGTTTCATCTTGTTTGTTGGCTCCGTCTTACACGTGGAGGCTCATTGACATGTCAATGGCTGATTCCGTCTCCGAGTGTCCGGCGAGGCTGTTGCTAGAACATCCAACAATATTGGATAGCCCAGAATCTCCCAAGAGACTTCATAATTATCATTAATCAGTATCACTAATACTAGGTCAAGCAAATTAATTCAATTTGGTATTTAGCAATTGTTCATTCTGTTTACTTTAACGACCATGTTGCTGACGCCAGAAAATGCAGTGTGTGATTAGTAGTGGCCTGTCTCGCCATCCCAATGCTAATCCCTGAACTCCAATGCTAAAATTTCATCCATCCTCGAGCAAAATCTAAACCCATCATCTCCATAACGAGATGTTCCATCCCCATTGCTAAAAGTTCATCCCAACGATATCCCACTCTCCCGTTCTATATCCCTTGAATCCAGTGTTTATTCGAATCTGAAGATCTGGCCACTATTGCCGGACAACCGAGGGCGTTCGTAGTAGAAGGCAGGCGGCTGATGACTGACGGGCTGCAGCGGAACCATCTCCTGGGGCTGAGCTTGATAGTGCTGCCGGGGGGTACTGTCCACAGGCCTTAGCTGGGAAGTTTGAACCCTTCCGAGAAGATCAGAGAGCAGTCGATTGTGTTCCATCAGAGTTCGGATTTGTTCGTCCTGCTTCTTGTTGTTCTCCCTCATGGCTTCAGTCGCCTTGAGCATGGGTTCTGAAATTCCCTCCAGAGACATGGCGTTGTCGGTCTGTGTCCCTGCGTCTCGGAGGACAATTCTTTGCTGCGAGGCTTGAAGTTCTGCAAGCTGGCGGACTTTGGCAGTGAAACTTGCTTCATCTACCTGAGCGCTTGCACGTTTGTTCGCAGGCTGGCTTGGGTGGTCGGGAGCGGTTCGTTTCATAGCACGAATAGGACCGCCAAGATTATTTTCAATGGACGGTAGAATCCTGTCGTTCCCGTGAGAAGAACCGGCCTGTCTAAGTTCCGGTCCCTGGCTGCTGGTTCCAGGCTCAGCTTTGATTCGGGGCGTCCCTGGCTCAGCTGAAATAGGTGTTGACACGAAGGGCCGATGTTTCCCGAGCTCTTGATCTACCCATTGCTTGAGGCCGCGATTTTCGACTTCTTGGGCGAACTTGAAATTGTTGCTGCCGAGGGATTCATGAACCGCAAGTGTCGCAAGCAAGATCTCAGGATCAGGCTGAGCATCAAGTCCAGAGACGCGACACCAGGATGCAAAGTCTTTGGAGAACTGAGTATCGCTCCAGCCACGACGAAGATTACTCTTCTTGATCAAGTCTACGACGCGCTGATAAATAGCGGGATGCTTCTGGGCGTCAGGGTGAATACAAGAAATTGCATTGTCCCATCTCTTACGAATAGCTTCGACATCGTTCCTGGGGATCATGGGCTTGGTGGGCTTTGACTTTCTGGCTGGGGCCGGGGCCGTGCCGGCCTTATCAGTCCTATCGTCTGCTGACTCTGTTTCGGACGGCATGTTTGCGGTGATGCTGGTAGGAGGTAGTTGACTGACGAGTGTCAGTATTGGATGAAGCAATGGATGATTGATACAACTGATGATCTGGCCCATGAGGTGGAATGAGAAGATGAAAGAAGCGAAGAGAGAAGAACAGAAAGGAACTAGTTGTGGAATTTATACCTTAAAGTCAAGACGGCGGGAGTGATTCAGTGCAACCTGTCGATTGATGAGAAATTCAAAGGGGATGAAGTATTTGATGAGTGAAGTGAAAGGAATAGAGAAGTTGAAGAGGAGATAAGAGGAAATCTTCCAAGTCTGCAGCAAAGATGTAGATGAAGAAGAAGAGGTCTGAGTGTGATGGAGAGAGGAAACAGAAGGGGAGGGTAATAATGTGGCCGAGTCACAAAGTTGTGGTATTTTGCACTCAAAGAATCAAAAAGCCAGAGGTTTCTTGATGAAAATCCCTTTATGATTGCAATGTGGTTGCACTTTGCACTCTAGCGAGATTCTCTGATGTGCTCGAGTGGGCTTCTCGTGCCCCGGTTGCGGCTCTGTTGGTGTTGCTAGGCGTCACCAAATCGATGGGCCCCTCCAAGCGGCATCAGAGTCACAATCGCTCGGCCGGGCCGCCACCACCTGCTCAAAGATTTTAAGAATTTACCTAAGACTCATCCTAAAGATCATAAACTATGCACCGTGATTTACTGATCTTAGGATGCTTCGATCCACATGAGGGCCCTTTAAACCGGCAGAATTGGGGATGGATCGTGCCAAGAGCTGCATGACCTGATATATCAGAAACATACCATGTTAGCTTCCTCCATCGCCAATCATGCTTTGTACTCGATCATGTTATATAAATATTAGCTACCTATCTAGTATTTATATAGTGCCACAAGTGGTGCAAGGATATTGTAGATCGTGGGGTTGGGCGTTGAGTCCTGGGGTATAAAAGGTGAGGGCCACTCTTGGCTGCACGCAGCAACATATCAAGATATCTTCTTCATTTACATACGTTATCTTCATCTGGCCCTGTTCAGGAAAGATACTGAAAATATACGTCACTCATATCAGCATTTTCGTTCGAGTTCCCTCTTTGTGGCAGACGTCAGTTGCCCTAGTCGGCACACAAGCATACCTAGCACTGTTAAAGCACTTGCACTGCCAGGCAAAATCATTACCATGGTTCGAGCAATAAAACTTATGCCATCTGCAGGGCGGCGGGTGCCTGGAAACAAGTCCAGAGAAATTTACCCCTCTCCACTTCAAAATTACTTCCAGACAGCACACGCGACTGTTGTTACCACATCGCGGGAGTTCGTAAGTATCCCCTTTCATGGTTTCCATACCGCGTCAAACTCTGCTAAACTCTATACTCTTCGTCTATAAAGGTCGCGGCTCTGGAATCCTCTTCAGCATCTCTCGCCTCTTCCCCTTCCAATTTTCCTTCCTCCTCACCTGCTCACCCCCCGCGCAATAACAAACATACACAAGAACAGACCAAACCTTATCATTTTCAAGTCTCTTTACTCGACAGAGTATTTTGTCTCTATCCTACACTTCTACTTCAGGTACTCAATCTTCTTACCTTCAAGATGGTCCGTATCTTGTACATGAGCCACCACTATCCCTTGACCGCCGAGATGTTCGAGACGAACGATTACCTTCGTTTTGATCTCGAACATCCCCAACAGTATGTCATTGTACCAACAAAGTACAACAGCCGAATTCTTATGGAGAGAGATGTCGATGAAATCGTCGCTAAGATGAAAGAAAGCCGCGAGCGTTTCGGGGTCATGGGAAGAGACCGCACCCTTAACCGCGGTCAAGTTGGAACCACCATTTCCACGGCGACGTACATCGTGGAATCGATGAACGTACTCATCAAACGATATTATTTCGACAGAGAGGAGGGTCTTCGTGTGAAGAAGCAGCGTGAGTACGCTGCGATCCAGGATGCTGGCTTATCCAAGCCTCTCAAGCATGCCGCAATCGCCCTCCGGTACAACATGGACCTCCGAGAGAAGTGGTTCGCATTCAAGGTGGCCCAACGTGGCCGCCAGATGGAGGATGGCCTCGAGAAGCTGAAGCGATACAGCGCAGAGGCACTGTTCATTTCTAATGGGAATGAACCCCATTGGGGGTCGCCATCCCACTCTTAAAGGTTATCTTTTACTTCAAGATATCGACAAAGACGACCATTTATCTATGGCCTAGAGCCCAATAGGAATTTGTCCGCCGAAGATATCCAGCTTGAAGTAAGTCTCATCGTGTCCGTTGCCTCTGTTTCATACTTATTCCATCCAGGGACCCCACTCGCGGAGATCTGTCGAGAATGAAAATTTTGGGAGCATATCGCTCAGGGAGTACGACGATGGACTTCGTAATGTATCCCATAGGCGTCTAATGTCAGACCCATGGATTTTAATGTAATGAAGAGATCGGTATGGGATCGCACATTAATGGTTATTTTGGAGTTGCTATGTGTTTATTTGTGGTTTTATCTCAGGGGAGCAACGTTACCAGTAGTTTTTGTTGCTACGGCACTGGTACGACTACGCATTACGGTTTACGGTTTACGGAATATTCATCAGGACATGAAGGGCATCGATGTTAATACACAAAACATTGCATTTATTCACTTCAAGTGTCTACTTTGATTGCGACTGTTCTGCTTCTACTTGATGATGATGGCTGTATCTGCGTAGTGCTTCTGTTCGTTGGTCTTCCTTGCTGGCAACAAAGACAATTTGCTGTAGTGTGCCGGCCTCCGGACCAGAGATGCTCTCGCTGTACCTACTGACGTGACTCATAGTGCTACGGTAGATAACTCAAGAATCGCGATCGTGTATATCATCAAAGTTCGATTAATACGGAGACTGAAGACTTGGCCAGTGGTAGTACGCAAGAAATGCTCATCAGTGAGTCAAGAGTGTCGTCCGTAAACTTTCCACAATATATAAAGCAGATTGGCTCTCAATTTAAGCATCTGCAGCGTGAAGATCAAAGTTCTCACGTACTGAACCTTGTCCCTCATAGCCACCAATGGTTTACCCCCCGTGACGATTTTGTCTTGTAAGCCCCTTCCGTGGTATAAGTGCGAAATTTCCAAGAAAGATAAAGTTTCGCAACGGTAGCGTAAGCTTCTATCGTTGTTCATGCCAGATTGGGGGACTCGCGTCGTGGTAATTCGTTGTTGTGGCAGCTCTGTGCAACAGCTCGTAGAGTTTTATTTGACTAAGGCGATAAGGGTTTCGAGGTTTTCTTGACGTCCTATGACTCGACCAGTCTCGAGGCTGTTATTCGGAGTAGATCTTGGAGTCTAACGACATGTTGGTGTACGAGCACATGGGTGGCAATCGTGGAGCGAGGTCGGTTTGGGGTGCCCGTGGCCTCGAGTTTTGTCTTCGGCCTGTTGCTTGGTTAACCAGGGTTCTGAAGCTTCTGGGGTATCTTTGAAAGGCTTTGATTTATGGACCTGGTGAACCTTCACGCCGGCATAAGTGGATACGATCGAGTTCAGATGTTGGTAGATCCGCGGTCGTTCGGGGTTTGCCAGATAGCTGAACAGGAGGTTGGAGATCCAAGGAACTGGAGCGGACTTTCAAGGGGGCAGCAGTCGAGAACTTGTATGCTGTTAGAAAGATACTGAGTAGACTGATGGTTGTATGGAGCGCTGATGTTGTGTCTTGCAACTTCCAGGATGACCACCGAAGTTGGGTGCTTCAGGGGCTCCCACAAAACCGTATTTTTAGCTTTTAACGTGGCGGCGGTTAAGCGCTCTCGCCTTCTTCAGTAGAACGAAGATAGATTGGATGTTGAATGGGGTACCGAGCTTGTTTGTAGATCCTGTCAGGCTGTCCGCCGCAGTTTGGTGCTTCAGGGGTTCTCGGGCATACTTACAGTAACTTTGCAAGGCGAAGGCGGCTAAGCCCTGTTGCAGTAAATACACAATTTTGAATCTAATAGATTGTATACGACCTCTCAAGCTTGTCTCGATGCTTCGCAGGCCTGCTCAGCGCGGTTCGTGAATTCAGGGGTTCGTGGGCTGCGCCTACGGGACGTGAGTGATGAGGAACAGGTAGCACGTTCAACGCCAATGGCAACAACTCTGAGCCTCGACATGGCATAAATCTCTCTATCCAAAACAAGGATGTGGTTCCAGGGGGCGTTGGGCGGGGGTGCGGTCGAAGGGCGGTATCGTAGTCAAACTTGCGCTGGCGGCGGAAGGCAAGGCTAGTACTTCTGGTCACTTCCTACAGTCATTCCTGTCGTTAGCTTTGCTAGAAGTAAGCTTCAGTGTCATCTAGAAGTCTTTGCTGTCAAGGTCTAGGCCAACCTTCAAGTCGATGGTATGTACTCAGAATCCTGAGATCTTGGTGACCGGCGTTCTAGTGAGGGACTACAGCTAGAAGATCCTGGTCGACGCTACTACGATGGCGGCTACAATGAATGGTGTTTGTGTTGAATCTAGCTCGAAAATGAAGCTATAGAGTCAGGAGACGGCTCTGCTAGCTTCCTGACATTACAGGTACAGCCAGCTTGACTCGGCGGACAGACTCAGGGGTCAGTAAGCCTTGCCAACGAGAACTCAACTCGAGTCCAGACGACACAAAACCTTCGGGGAGCTTTCTTTGCATTAAATGCTACTGGCTGGAAGGCTGTAATTCGAGGAAAAATTAGCGGTATCGTCTGTAGGTTGGCTGGAGGGTCGGATCTGCTGCGTGCTTCGATCGTAGGGATGCAGAGCCAAAGGGAACGGCTTTGAATAGCTTGCTCCGCTTCGTGATGCTAATACCTGACGATCGGGGATGCTGGGCGGCTTCATGCCTCGTGATGCTCATGACAGAGGAGGAAGATGATGAAAAAGTGAGGTCGAGGAAAACAAGGGGGGGGGGGGGTTTATAGTCGCGGAAGAGGAGGAAGGAGCTTGCCTTGACGCTTCGGGTTTGCTGATGAAGAGCAAGAAGCTGTGTTGATTCGTTTGGAGAGCTGCTACCTCGATCAGCATGACTGGGTGGGATGTGTCAGGGGCCAGGCACCTTTCCTCATGGGCGCGCCGGTTAGTCCTTGACGCAGTAGAAGGTACGGAGGGTCTTCCGTTCATTCTTGTGCTCTAGCAGTCGGGGCTGAGGCCATTGATATACTAGATTTCGGGAAGGTCGTGGGCGGGGAGTGGTCGAACGATTACATACCTATTTCCTAGTCTCACAGTAGACAGCGGTGCTCGCACTTAGTTCTTGCCAGCACTGCAGTGGAAATTACTATGTGATTACCAAAGTGAGCGTCAACTGGGACTGCGAGGTTTACTGTGACGTACTCTGTTGTTGCTGTAGTGGTAGCTTGGGGAGACCCAAAAGAGCACTGCCCTTCAGTCATGCTGGACCTTTAAAATTGAGTGGACTGTGTATTTTAGTGTTAGAATATTGCAGGTTCGGAGGGGCAAGAATTTTGGAAGGGCGGTTGCTTTGGTATTTGCGAGTGTCCAAGCCGCATCATTGCGCGGGAAAACAATTCTGGCACATTGCACTGACACTGCACAATAATTTCGGACCGAACAGCACAACAACCTAGCTACTTGTTCAAATCACGATATGACGAACAATCATTTTTACTGTTGATGAACAAACGACATTTTTTTGGGATAATTTGAACAGCCCTCCCCAAAAGGTGTGTTCGTCTCGGCTCGTCCTTTTCGAAATCTGACAATGGAGGCGACACCCGTGTGCGATGATACCCTTTCCTTCTTACCTTCTTCTCTGCTAATGGTCTAGCATCACGTTCAGGAGCCACCTAACCTCATCGAAAACCTTCCTCTCTCGTATGATCCGAGACGCAGAGGATATTCGAAAACCCGATACGCACGAACCGAGCAATCAAAGAATCCTTGGAAACCCGAGCACCTAGACACTGGCCGTTGATGCCCTGAAGATCACACTACAAGACCGAAGAAATCGATCGAGAATTGCCAAGCACCGAGCTGCGCACCACGAATAGGGGTATGTCGAAAAGTCGCGAGTTTTTGCTCCAACGTTGCATTCCCTTGAGCTCCATCCCCTCTCGATAGGCTTCAACTTACATGTGAAAACGAACCATTGGTCGTTGCTAGAATAGAGGAAAGGATTTCAGCAGTTGCTATCGGGCAACTGGGTAACCCCTTACTACGAGAGCCCGCGTAACCTGTTGTCATTGCAAGTTCGCCGAACCGAATGACTCAAGGAGCAAAACTCGATGAAACTTTTACGTGAGGTTATCCGGGAATAAATAGTTCCTGTCACTGGCTCATTGCAGTTGGTCATCAAGTGGCGGTTATTTCCGAGTAATCGGAATGATCCATTGAAAAAGGCAACTTCCGCCCTATCAGGTCATGGCTAGATCTTGTCTTATCTGTTTTGATAGATTATCAGGTAGCATTCTAGATCTCACGAGATTACCGGCATGCGGCAGTGTCAAAGATAGTGTCTGACGAGTTGGGGGAGATGGTCGAAAAGTTGCAAAACAACTGCCATATCCGGTCTAGTTCCGATCCCCGCCCGGGTTCGGTCATAGGTGAGACGCGAGGGACGTTCAGCAACAGCTAGAAACTTAGACTGTACAATAAGATATTCTTTCCAAGTATTGCCTACTACAGAACGCAATTGCCTGCAATCATCATTCGATTTAACCTTGATCTGTAATTGTGGCTCTTGCTTCTACGCCGCACTCCCAGAAGCGGAAGTCTGCCTCACTCTTATACGTTGATCGGATGAACCCTTGTCCTGGCCTTTCATTCCTACCTGCACTGTTGACTGACTGGCTTTCCTTTTCCCTACGTATATAGGCGGAGTACCCCATGGCTCCAGGAAGTAAGAAGAAGGGGAAAAAAGTACCTTCTGGACCTGTTGCCGACAAGCCCTGTCATAACTGTCGACGTCGAAGACTTCGCTGTGATCGTCAACTCCCCCACTGCGCAAAGTGCGACGCAAAAGGCGTTGAGTGCCTGGGCTATTCTCAGATCTTTCAGTGGACGGGTGCTGTTGCTTCAAGGGGAAGACTTGCTGGTCAGCAGTCCAGCGCTGCCTTGTACTCCCCGGCACGTCCTTCTACCGCTCGCTCGAGAGCGTCGTTGTCTTCTGTTTCTTCCCTGTCCTCAAATTCACCTGCATCTTCTTCTTCCGCCTCATCCGTCGCTTCGCCATCCGTTCCTTCATCTTCACCCGCCTTTATTGCCCCGAGTCTCTCTCAAGTCGAGGAAGTTACAGAAGCGTCAGAAGCCGAGTCTGGTTCGGAAGTAGACCTGTTCAATGACATCGACAACAACGTTGACGATGAGAACGACGATGAAGATGATGCTGCGACCCCCCTAGCGAGTGGTGATACACAGCTAGTCTGTACCACCATGCACAACCAGAACCATCCCCTGGCGTCGGAAACGTCGACTCCGTGGGTGCTCGTCGATCCCTTGTACCAAGACATTACGAGCAACCACAGACAGTATCTCGCTTATTGTAAGCACCCCAAGACTTCATTGGTTAGAGAAGCACGAGAGACATGGCTGACAAGCATAACCAGTTGATGCGCGGCTCAGTCGAGATTTTGTAGCCTACGACGTGCCCGACAACCCCTTTCGAAACCTACTCAAATTCACTCAGGCCCACCCTCTGCTACGCCAGGTCATCATCGCCGCCTCGGCAACGCACATGTACAACCGCTCTCGCCCGTGGCTGTCCTCGGACTCGCTAGAAAGAGGTCTTGGCCCGAGGAATCTGCTCATGGACGCTCTCGAGGCTAAGCATCAGGTATTACGCATGTTGCCGTCTGCACTGCAGAGTATTGAGTCTATCGGCGGTGATATTGTCCTGGCGGCGATTCTGTTCCTGATCAATGTAGAGCTGATAGAGTCTGGGAAACACAACTGGAAGGCTCACTTTGATGGCGCTGGGAAAATCATGAAGTTGCTTGGGCCTGTTTCCGATGTGGATGAGAGCTTGAGGGACTACATCGTATCTGACTGCTTCATGTGCGTGATCTTTATACACGGAACCACCTCCTATTGCTAACATTTGCCAGATACTACATTCTAGAGTCAACGTTTCGGCCAACAGATTCGGGCTCACACTCATATTTTGAATCATGTCAAGCGCTACAGATACTCGGCAAAACCACGAATAGCTACTACTGCTGCCCACCGCAACTCCTCGAAATTATGCTAATAGCAGCTCGACTTTCCAACACAAAACCGGACGATGTGGTCTCGGCTGACATGGTCACTGCCGCTGGCGCAGCATTACTAGATCGGGCTAGGAATTTCGACGTTATACCCTGGGCGCAAGATATCGACCTTAGCACCATCTCCTCCACCGAACAGGACCCAGTGTTAAGTCGTTTTAGAGTCGCAACATCGCATCGCCTCGCCATCTGCCTCTACATCCTCCATGCGATACCCGCCGCGGGGGCTTGGGTCGGTGAAGACCTCGCGGACACAATATTTGCCGAACTACATCAAGTGCTGAGCATTATTCCTGACGATGATACGAACCTCAAGGCTACGACATGGGTTACGTTTGTGTTTGGTGCGTGTGCCAGGACGCCGGAGATGAAGGACTGGGTTACTGTTCAGATCAAGAAGCTTATGCTTGAGTCGCCTTGGGGGTTCCTGTATGCAGCGAGGGATGCTCTGCAGATGTTATGGAGCGTTCAGGCTGAGGGAATGCCGATGACGAGCTGGGTGCAGACGTTGAGGGATCTACATATGGACTTTTTGATTGTCTGAAGACGGGCATTCGTCAACCAGCACGGTTAGGCAAGAACTCGAAACTCTGATCAGCAAGGGGTTTGTAAAGCTACAGGAAGCCCTCGCTCCCCGATATTTAACACATATTTGACGTTTTCCACGATCTGGGTCTGGTGTTCATTGGGCTTTTTCAGCTGGGTACAAAGGTGGACGCCAACAGGGACGGCTCAGGACACAGGAGTATATTTGGCACGTGGCCCAGCATACTGAGCACTGGAAGATTATCTACGGCGCTATGATCCATGATTTACAAGTCTGCCATTGTGTTGGCGTACGCTTCCAAAAGAACATGATTCCTTTCAAACTGGCTATACTGACAAGTGACGTTCATGTCTACCAGCCTTACTCAAGCACCTTTCCAGTCGACAGGCCCCCAATGCTTTTTCTCAGCGCCAGCAAGCCTATCACACCCCCACCCATTTCAAGACGCCTATTTTCGGAACTCTGGGGCTTAGTAACCACGGTCAGCTTGAGGTTGTACACTCCCCTTCGACCGAGTATGTCGTACAGTCCCCACCTTGATTGCCCCTGACTGACGGCTTTCGGAGAACATGTGCTCCGGAGAGATGGGCTGAAACAACTGTGCCAGGTGGTTCTTTGCTGGAGGCACGCCTTGTAGTTTCGGGCGGTCACATTGTTGCGCAGGCCGGCAGATGTCGGATGGCTTCCGGTTTCCGCTGGTGATGGCACGAAGGTTTAGGATGAAGATTAAGGTTATTGGATTTATTGGGATGACGGGTTTGCGCTGGAGACTAAGTATTGAAGGAAACGGGATGGTAGGATGGAGGATTCTGCAACCGTCCTTCAGGTAAGAGACGAGGAGAGTCTTGTCCGGCCTGTCTCGTTGCTTTAGCATGGCGAGGCTTGGTCAAGCTGAATGTGTTTCTGTATGATTCGAGGCTAAAATTCCGAACAAACATCTATGAATGATCTCCAATGCCAACACTCAATCTCCGTGCGCAG
Source organism: Fusarium miscanthi (assembly GCA_014898875.1). Classification (NCBI taxonomy): domain Eukaryota; kingdom Fungi; phylum Ascomycota; class Sordariomycetes; order Hypocreales; family Nectriaceae; genus Fusarium; species Fusarium miscanthi. The sequence continues at coordinate 33,978 of JAAVUA010000179.1, forward strand.
CTAGCAGGGGCATCATAGATGAATGATAAGGTGGTGAGTAATACTAAATGAAGTTTGACACTAGGACTACCAGGTCCCATATCTAGCTAGGTAGTCGAAAGTTCCAGATTTGTTTGTGAAAGGCTCATTTCCATAAAGATATCCCCATAGAATAAACCATTTAATCCCCCCTGATATCTCGCATCGTTTGCGCCAGTGTATTGACCTGTTGTTTAGTTCCCATCCCATATTATAGCACCATCGTAGCAATAGTAGTCTGAACCGGCCCCCATCATCTGCCAGATATTTGCCCACAATTCATCAGACAGATACAAATCAAACAGCAACATACACATCATTTTCACCTCTTGGCTGCCACACGGCAGCCGTTCTTCGAGCACAACGCTAGAGCATACAACTCCATCCACTCCTCATCATCCCTCGACTCGAGTTCACTATAAGCCTGCGCCATCCTCGCCACCACGTAATGCGTTTCCAGAAGAGCGTATTGTTCTATAATTCCCCGTTAGCGTTGTCCAACCCACATCTTCCCAGGACTCACGACCAATACACGCGCGAGCACCGCCGTTGAAAGGCAAATAGCCCCAGCCAGGTCTCAGATTCTCCCACCTCTCAGGGGCAAACTCTTCGGCCTTGGGCCCGAAAACATCTTCGTTACGATGCATGGCGTATACGTTGTAGAACATGGCTGTTCCCTTGGGGACGAATAGTGGTGACTTCCCGTCGATGCCGCCGCCCCGGGGGATGGTGGTGTCTCGCACTGCGACCCGGGCATTGGTGGGGATGACAGGATGCAGCCTCAACGCTATTGGGATGTGAGAAACGGTTTAGGGCTGAAATACGAAAGGGCGGGCTTACATTCGTTGACGCACCATTTTAGGTAGGTCATGTCTTTGAGTTGACCTGCAGTAGGGGGCTCTTGCCCAGCAACACTTAGAACCTCGTCCCGGAGCTTTGCATAGATCTCAGGCTTCTTGGCCAGGAAGAAGAATAGATTACCGAGAAGACCTGATGTAGTGTCCCGACTTGCGAGCAGGATATGTAGGATGTGATGACTGAGCCCGGTTCTGCCATCCGCTACATCCATCATCTCTGTCAGGAAATTGCTGCCTGAGCCATCCTCGGACTTGTCCAGGGACTCTTGAATGAAAGCGTCGAGATACTCGTACACCCTCTTTCTCGCCCTCTTAGCTGCAAAGTTGAATTTGAGGGAGTGGAGTGGACCCAGCTGCATTTGTTGGATGATCTCTCCGGAGCAAACCATGTAATCGTCGACAAACTGCTGTTCCCGAGTGTGATCTGCATTATGGATAAGCATATTGGTCGAGTGTCCCATGAGGAACTCCGTAGAGACATCCATTGTAAGTGCCAGGAAAAGAGGCTGGAGATCCACTTCAGAGCCATCGGTAGGGACATGTTGGAGGAAAGATTGGAAGTTTCGTTCGAGAGTGTCTAGAAAGGGAGCTGGATTATCTTTCCTGAAACTTTGTCTCAGTACAGCCCGGGCATGCTTCCAAGGATGGCCTGATAAGACGAAGATACCTTGACCAAAGATATGACCAATGACTGAAGTTCGAAACTCGGGAAGATCAAAGTCATTATATGCAGTGGCAAGGATTTGTTTGATGTTCTGAGGATCGCAAGTGTAGACGCATTGCCAAGACCACCTCCTCTCGATGTAAGTAGTACCCATCTCCTTGAAAGCTTGCCAGGTACTGTCAAGATACCGTTCAGGGGACTTTTCAAAGAAGACCTTGTAAAGGAAATCGAAACCAATAAAGGGATCTTTCACGAGCACCTTGCTTGTAGCTTCTTCGCAGCCCCGAGCTTGGGCAAGTCTCCATCTTTGAAGATATGCCTCAAGTACACGAAAAGGAACAGGAAGAAAGAGGAGAACGATAGTGGCAAGCAAATGCTGCTCTAGAAACTTGATCAATAATCGACTGAACATGATGAAAGAGGCTGAAGTTGACAGGCTCAGGGGAGTGCGAGTCGGATTGATAGAAGTGGAAGGGGGCTTGGGCAGCCACGTCCAAAGGGGGATCTCAGAGGTAAAAGTACAGTAAAAGAACCAAGTAAAAGCGCTCAAATTATCCCCGAACTTTTGGGTCAATGTCCCAGATCTAGAGCACAAGAATTAAAAGGGACATATGATGCGTACGCCCCCTCTTATTGAGGTTGGCCATGCGGATCGCATCCCATGCATTGTACTGTACTGTACTGTACTCTTTTGGTTGGGCTGCTCCTCGTCGTGCAGCTCCAGGCGCCACGATATAATCCCATTATTCTAAAAACAGAGCCCGTAGCAACCCTGGAGCCTGTCTATTACGACGATATACTCTCTGAGAGCGTTTATTGGAGCTGTTTGTTCTCCAATCAAGCGGTCTATTTAGGGCAAGGCTTAGAATAGGATCCCTAGTATACGCTGCCCCCACAGCCAACAGACGTGTGCTGTCTGTTGTAGCTGTCACTAACAACACCACCTGCAGTGCGACGGAGAAACAAGAAAATCGAATCATGGGTATCTATTCATTTGTCCTTATCCTCCAAGTAGCGTCGGGACCAGGCGTAGATCGAAGGGGGGAAAGGATACTCAGGCTTGTATCAGGAGAGCAGCCCACATACCGGCTGTGCTGGTAATTCCTTGGTCGGTTGATATCATGAGCTGAGGATATTGCATCCTCCGTCCTGAGAGGCCAGCGCCACTGGTGACACGAGTGATGACGGGTTCTATCTTGTTCAGGGGTATGAGAGGAACCCGGGAACTGACAGCGGTGCATGAGCATGAGCATGAGCACGAATCATGAACACACTTAGGCAAGGCAAGGCAAGATTTCAGATGCGGCACAGACCGAGACAGCGTAATATATCTCACCATGAGACACTGACAACTTACAGGAGCTTTGCAGAAGTTGTGTCATGTCAAGATACACTCGAAGATTTAGGCCCGAATACCTCGGCACACTATATAACATCCATGCTGATATGCAGATTGAGGCTTTTGGGACATAAAGACCTGCCAAATTATATGTCTTCGTTGTCAAAGAGATGGACCACACCACCAGAGGCTGCCCAGAAGAAACTTAAACCAGAGGATGCACGGCTGTCCTAGAGATTACAGAGCAGTAATATCCTCTGTCTTGATATGTCTCCCCCATCAATGTCTTAGTTTGAGGATTGGATCTTGTCTTGGCTGCCGCTAGTAACCCGCAATGTTTTAGTCTGTCTTGTGGAGATGCTATCGTGTTTAACTACTGCATGTCATTGTCATAAATATCTTTTTTAGACGAGGCGGAGGCGGCTCGGGACGGGACACTCGGAGGTTGACCGTTTTCCTTCAAGGGTCTCCCCTGAAAAGAGTGAGGCTTTACAGAGTACAGGTCACTTGTCAGTACTGAAGGTTCACAAGGGTATGGGTGCATATAGATGGAAAATGACATGGAGCAATTGGGCCCTAGGATTTGGGTCTGATAAGAGTCAGGATTCGTGATATGTCAATATCAGATTGAAACGATTGGAAACATGAAGAATTGATGTTCCGGCTGGCAACAAGGCAGAAGCCGCCTCACGGCAGATTACGGCGATCATCTTGTTTCTCAAACGTCCGCATTAGTACTATTGTCTCAGATATAATGTCTGAGTTCGTACTTGTAGAAGCACGCACACACCCACGCCCCGTGCTCAAAGATCCTGCAACCTGAAAGGTCATGGACAAGACAACAGCAGCAGACCAGAAGCAAGATCCCGGGAGAGCTGATGTCGTGCCTCCAGACGATAATACATGCGGTTCCGTCGTTGGCTCACAGGGCGAGTGGCTGTAGACCCGAGGTGGTGATTGGGCCGGGAGCGCCATCTGTGCTACTGTTATGAGCTCTCTCCGACGTGTACAGTGTCAGCCGGGTTCGGGCGGACCAAGCTGTCGGATCCTTCTATTTTTCTGCAGTGGTTTGTTGCGTGTTGAGGTTGCATTGAACTCTGTTAAAGTCATCTCACGCGGTCAGCGAGTCAAGCCGGTATCGTAGTGCAGTGTTGGTGGTGCCTAGTGAGTAGTGCTGGCCGTTAGTGTCAAAATAGGTAGATGCTGTACACTCTGAGGGCCGTCTGCTTTTGGATTTCAGCAGCTAAGTTAGTTCTGGGGATCGTATTTAACCCTGCAATACTCCCTTCATGGGCCTTTACCTTGTGCTGATCATCTTTCGTTGGTCTCTGTACCACTTACATGCGTGTTAAATATTCGTTTTTTGATTCAGCCTCTTTTTTCTCCTGCCTTCTCTTCCCCTTCCATCTCTTCCCTTTCCCACTCTTTGCTTTTTCTTCCCCTAAACACACTACGCTAGGTACCTTACCTACTACATCTCTTGGCCCACCCACACCATGGAGCCAATTGTCTCACAGAACGGTAACTCGATCGACGCCCCAAACAACGACTCTGCTATTTCTGAAGTATTTGGTCATCCTATTCTCGACTTGCATCTTACGCTTTGGGATCTTTTCCAAGATGCTGCCCATTCGAGTCCAGACTCAGATGCCATTGTCTCGCTTTGGCAACCACACAATCACTTGTCAAACGACCAACACCAGGCACCTAGTGGCACTAATGGGCCATACCTAAAATGGAGCTATTCGCAGTTGAGAGACAAGGCAGAACGACTCGCCAAATCCCTAGAAAAGTTGGGTTGTCGAGAAGGTATGCGACTGGCCGTCGTTCTCGGCAACTGTGCTGAATGGGCTCTCTTCTTCTGGGCAGCGGCCAAGATTCGCATGGCTTTTTTGCCTCTTGATGCAACCGTTCCTCTGGACGCAAAGAAGACGATACTATCCGCCAAGCCACAGGTGTTGGTGGCACAAGATGCAGACGGCGCAAAGGCTCTTGATCTGCCTGACGCCCAGACTTCACAGTCCAGTATTTGTATACTGTGTGCAGGGAGTGACCTCGATAGCTGGCTCAAGCTGTCTGATCTTCTAAAGCCTACGGAGCGATTGGACTTGACACACATGATCACAGATAGTGCTGACTACGACCCAGACGAAGACCCAGCACTAATCATCTTCACAAGCGGAACAACGGGCGACCCCAAAGGATGTTGGCACACGAACCGCAATCTCATCTCCCAGTGCTGCGACTTTGACCCCGAAGTCAACGCCATGGGGCCGTTGAGATGGCTTATCCACACGCCCGTCTCGCACGTCTTCGCCATCAACAACGCTCTTCGCGCATGGCGCTGGAGTGGCACTGCTGTGTTTCCCTCCAAGTCTTTCAACGTGGATGCCACTCTCAAGGCCCTTGTGCAAGAGCAGTGTTCCGTCATGTCAGCCACTCCCACCCTCGTCAAAGCCCTCATGGCACATCCCAGCTTCCCCAGTGCAGATCAACTCGATCTTCGTATTGTCACCATCGGCGGTACATCCATCGGCGCCGAAGACATTCGACTATGTCGCCAAGGTTTGGGTGCCCAGATGGCCATTCAAGTCTTTGGCATGAGCGAGGGCGCTCCCATCATTACTTGGCAGCGATACGACCCTGATCTGGTAGACGGCTGGCATCCTGGTGTTGGCAAAGTTCTTCCAGGAGCGGCAGTGAGGATCTGCCGGCCCGAAACACGGGAAATACTACCCCGATCGGAGATCGGAGAATTGCACATTGGCGGGACATCTGTCATTACGAAATATTTCAACAGGGGTGCCGATGGGTCCATGTACACTGATGAAACGGGCAACTGGTTAGCCACTGGAGACCAAGCCAGGATCGACGAAAAGGGCGTCGTGTATATCCTTGGCCGGTACAAGGATTTGATTATTCGTGGCGGAGAGAACATTTATCCTATCAACATCGAGCGGGAACTCCAGCAACTCGATGGCTTGCAGGTAGGTTGAACATAAATCCATACATTTCCTGTTACTAATTCTCCAACAGGTTCAAGTCATCGGAGTGCCAGACGATCTGGCTGGTCAAGTCCCCGTTGCTGTCGTCGTTTTACCCAAAGACATGACTAAAGCGCAAGTCATGGAAAAGGCAAGGAAAGCCGACCAACGCTATGCCCTCGACAGCGTTTACACCCTACAAGATCTCGGCCTAGAGAGGTTTCCATTGACAGCTCTCGGCAAAGTCAAGAAGCAACAGCTCCAAGCGCGAGTGTTGGAGCATCGACAAGCGAACAGCGCGACCAATACTCAACCCAGCAATGGAATGTCGACACCACCCTTCGTCGACAAGTTGCTTGATATCTGTGAGCAACTGACTGGTACTCGGCCCTCGATAACAGAGAGTTTCAAGTATCTCGCTGACAGCATTACTTTGCTGCGTTACTGTGATCATGTTCTTCGCCTCTGTGGCCAAAGACTCTACCTGCAAGACTTCGTCGAGAACGATACTATCGAGAAGCAAGCGCATCTTCTATTGTCTCGAAAGCTGCAACAAGCTCGCCTTGTCATTGCCCCAGAAGTCCCCAAGTATAATCCGCCCTCGTCCAAACAACAAGCTCGAACACCTATCTCTAGCTCTGGGTTTACGAGTACCCCTGCCGAAGAGAAGGATACATTCTTCTTTGCCAGACGAGCGGTAGTACGTGCAGGCTTCTCCCCTTCCGACATCGAAGATGTGCTACCGATAAGACACTCGCTCCATCGGACGGTGATTGGGTCACGACCGCAGTCCTACCACAACCGCATGGTGTTTCGCGTCTGCAACGTTGCGCAGCATCAGATTCTGCGCGCCCTTCAAAAGGCGCTGGACTCGAGACAGATGCTCAGGACGATTGTGTTCCCTGCCTCGAATGGTGTTCCGTTCCACGCTGTTCTTGTGACCAGTTCCGCACTTGTTGATCAGCTTGTTCACGAGCTCGAGGTTGACTCTGAGCATGATGCGTGGAACATCTTCAGAGATGATACTCCACAGACTCATTCGTCGCCTTTTATGTTTCAAGCTGATGTTGTAAGGACCATGTCAGATGGTCAGCTGTTTCTGAGTTTCACGTTCAATCACTCTGTTATTGATGCGCTTTCGATTACTCAATGGTACCACGAGCTCGATCACTGGATTCAAGACATTAACACCGATATCCCAGCCTTGACCCCATTTCGATTATTCTCCGACCTTTTCACGCAGTATGAAGATAGCGAGCCTGCGCGAAAGAACATCGCGTTCCATACACGCAAACTCCGCGGCATCTCTCGCTTCAGCGGCGCCTTGTGGCCACCTCAGAAAGCTCCTGGCCTGTTGATTGCAAACGACGAAGGCTCGCAGCTTGCAAAAGAGCGTCACCAGGTTCGGGATGTGGTCTGGAATGGAACATGGAGTTCTCGCGCACACGAGCTCCAATACCCACGTTCTGGTCGAGTCCTTGCATTGTCGAGTCTCACAAAACTACAGGATGAGCACAACGTCCATCCTTCACTGTTAACCAAAAGTGCCATAATACTGTTCAATGTACTACAAACTGGTTCATCCCATGCACTACTCAATGTCTGGGAGAGCGCACGCTCTTGGCCTTTCATTCCCAAGTGGATGGACAAGCTTCTTCCGCCAGCAATGAGTATTGACGGTCCTACCGTTCAGTGGGTGCTGAACATGACTGAAGTCGCCCGTAGCGAGACTGTGCTCGAGTTCCTCCAGCGTATGTTGGCTGAGAGTGAAGAGACAAAAGAACACGAACATGTTCCCTGGAACAAGGTTGTTCAAAACCTCAGCGACGAGGGACCAGCTGCAGTCGATGCATCATTCAGACAGTCTTTTGTCTGGGATGTTTCCCTGGCCATGGGTCTTGCAAAGGGACCTCAATCCGACTTCACTTCTCTCGAGCCCGTTGCTCGCTATGACTGGCCTGACAGGTGAGCCCGAGCCTTTGTACTCATGGATCTACAACTAACACGTTGGACAGTGGGTTTTTCTGGAACGCGTTTATGATCGATTCAATCAACCTGTATTTTATTGCTTCTTGGGACACGGCGCAAATGAACGACAAGGAAGTCGAAGGGCACTGCGATGCTTTGTCCGATGTAATGAGAAAGATGTGCGATGAAGGTAACTGGAATAAGAAGTTGAGCGATGTGTTTCGACTATGAGTAATGATGGGATCACAAATGGGAATATGGAGGCGTTGTCCGGGATATGGTATTGGGCGTGGTGCTTCGGCTATGAGAGCTATGACAGATATCATGATGGGATCATGGCAGAGTAATGGGAGACGTTGTCAATGTTTTTGTTATCCTTCATTTCCTAATCACTTAAACTTTGAAGCCCAGCTTGATGTCAATTTATTCTATCCAGGTACTAAAGAGCAAGTCTACGCCCATTAAACACCAATCCTATCCATGTCTAGACTTGATCAAGGAACACATACCTCGACAACCACCGTGTTTCTTCATCACACACACAAACAAGCCACTCAATTCTCTCAAAATTTACGGCCCTGACTCATAGAAGAGCTCTCTGAACTCTTAGAGTGCCGTTTCCAGTATGAAGGATGCAGGGGACTCACTCCCCGGTTCGGATCAGCCTGGAACGTTGTCAGTCTTCTGAAACGCGCAGCTGTGGTGAGTGGTTCAGGTGCCGTTTCTGGAGCCGTTTCTGGAGCCCAAAGCTCGCATTCCTCCCGATGTATTTGAGTGTCATCTTTCTTGCTAAAAGCCACAGCATCATTGACGATACCCATGACTTCACGGACGATAGAGGATCGAAAGTCCCCATGACAAAGGACATAAATCCACTCAGCTTTAAGCTCATCAGCAGTCTTATAGTCCTTCTTGGGGAGTAGCCTCTTGATCTCATCGTCCATGAGAGCAATAGCTGTGTGGATAATTCCGCAGTATGCTGCTGGGTTTGCCGGGCTCAGCTGAGGTTCGAATTCATTGTAGACATGCGAGAGAAAGTCTTCGAGGCGGAGAAGACCGGCCAAATCCCGAAGTTTGAATCCTCTATCCTCAGAGCGCCCCTTCTCATCTTTTTTGATAGTCAAGTGACGCGTCCAGAGCCTTTCCTTGTTGTCGGGACGCTTTAGGGGAATTATACACCCACAAAGCATGTTGGGCGACTTGCCACACGTCCCCATATCTGTTCGAAGACGAAGTTCCAGAGCACGAAGACGGCGACCAAGTGCTTGTAGGTGACTTTCTGCGAGGACTGGGTGATACTCTGGTCGAAGCTGGGGAAGCATGCGACCAACAACGACATCAAGCATAAGGTCAACTGCTGGTCTTAGAACCGTAGCATCAGAAGTAACACTGTTCGGCTGCATTCGAAGCATGAGATCCCAAAACAACTGAGTTGAAAGCCAGAGATCTTCATATCGAGCTTTGACGTCGTCCATCTTTTCACACTGATCATGAACCTTCTCCAGGAACTGCGGTCCTTGGAGGTTGAAATCTCGAGAAAAGTAGCCTGCAATCGGTGAGCGAAACTCTCTAATACTGAACAGCTGTAGGTCTACAGGGCCACCAAATATACCTGCTGGACTGGCAATTCTCGAGTCGACGAGCTCTCTGAGGTTTTGGTTTACTACTTGCGGGGAAGAAATAGGTTGAGCTTCCTGGGTTTCCATATTTCGCTCGGAGCTCTGTGCCAGCTGGAGGGATTGTTCCCCTGGGAGTCTAAGATCTAGATTAAAATAGCCAGCATCATTTGAACGAGACTCGGGTATGTCAGGCAGTCTAGAGTTCTCAGGAGTGCCAAACATACCTGGTGAACTCTCAAATCTCGAATCGATGGTCTCTGTGCGAGGTAGACTCCCAGCCTTCGAACCAGGACGAGATCCCGACACGCTGGGAGTGTCTCCCCGAGAGCTAGGCCTAGAGTTCATTTGGGATAAGACTTGATAGTAGCTGGAGGGGAGGGTTTCAGACGGAATGGGCTCGTCAAAGACTTCTGTAAATTTGGACTTTCTGGGAATGCTTGGCTTGGTGAACTTTGGGGACTGGCGATTCAACTCTTCACTCATTCTTCAGGGAATTTGGGTTAAGTTAAAGTCCTTCGGGGCAGCATGTGTTGGGAAAGGTGGGAGTGTAGGAAGTGTAGGAAAAATCATGGCGTTATATAGCCAAAGAGTCAGAATTAGCCTTGCAATCGTATTTAAACCTTTTCAAGTGAATTTTGAGTGTTTCGGGCCGGACAAAGACTCATGACCTTGGGTATAATCTATCAGTTTAGTATCCTAACTTGTCCAGGTGAACCCGACCCTGCATCAAAAAACAATCAACCACATCAACATTTCTAACATACGTTCATGCATAAATCATCTTCACTACTGAACTAGTTTCACATACCTAGGACATGTCTGCTCCAGTGACACAGTCTCAAAGGGCAGTATTCCATCTATTGAACAAAAAGCAAATTCACCACACCCTCTTCATGTTCGGGCCCTTTGTTCAAATCCCCTCCCGCTCACACTCCCGCTGTCCCTGTTCTTCACGAAACAGGGGTTGTATAAGAATCTTCAACCCGCCAACCTAAAGTATCTTGGTGCTCCATTCTCAGCAACGACATCTACAATAGGGGTGAAGGTTTTCCTTGCAGGGCTCCCATTGACGGCCATAGCCTCTTTCCCGCCTATCTGAATTCCTACAAGCCTCCAAAAACTTCTTCTGCATACTGTCTCAACACGATTCAGTACCTCCATCGCCAGTATGAGTTATCCCAGTGGTCGTGAGCACTACCATGAGCCTCTTCCCCTACGTTTAGGCACCCAACCACACCGTGCTCTGCTCTTCTCGCAGCGTCCTCGCGACAACAGGCCTGAGCCCATAGATCTCAGTTCAGACTCCAACTTCGACGACTTCATTAGCCCTGTTATCTATGTATCACCTCCGGGTCCTACCACTGCAGAGATGCAAGCAGAGATTAACGCAGAGTTCGGTGCTCTGATAGGAAACAGGGAGCAGCCTCGGGGAGAAGAGTTCCTACGACAGAGGGCTCGCCTGCGTCCTGTCCCAAAGATTCAGCGTCCTTCGATAAATATCTTTGAACCTCCTTCTCGGGGATCTAGGGCGCCTTTGTCTTCAAGCTGCGAAATACTCTCGTCTGGGGGTAGCGCATCACCAACTTCAAAATACCATACTCCGGCTCGGATTCGAAAAAGGTTTCCTAGAACGCTAGACATTGGAGTGGCAAATCAATTTGAAGGACCTCGCTATGGAAGCAGCTCATCATCGCCTCGGTCCAGCTCAGTGTCTTCAGAAGACAGCGACAGTTCCGTTCTATATACGCGTCCGACAGAGCGCATCCCCCTTCTCCCACCCACTCCCAAAACACCAAATGTTGACACCGTAAGGCCATCTGATACACTGCAACATATCGCTAGACATCCCTATAGACGCAGTTCGTACATTAATGACCGTTACGGTTATTCGACTGCAGAGGGGCACAGGCCATTCGACAAAGACACCAGGGAGACATGGGGTGGTGCATGTCTCGACTGCTTGTGCTTCAGTGTCTTGTTTGTGCTATTTATTTTCGTTATCTTTTCGTATGCTTGCATCGTGCTTTTGCTCTTCCACAACTGGTCATATACATAGTGAGCAGGAGATCATGAGTATAGAATTTGGAGTTGGGTTGGGCAGGTATTTGCGTGGCAAAATGGGCATAATACATCGAAATTGTGTGGTGTTTGGTGTGTATTGGTATTTGAAGCTCTCCATTAATAATATAGACGGATCTGACCCATTAGAACTGCAAAGTAATAACTAAACAAAGTGTATTTGACTCGATCGAACGGGGCTACCATCTTTTGAATGAGCAACCATCTAAGTATATTGTGCTAATATGTCCGCGGGTATCAAGCGCTGTAGCGCATTCTCCCCAATCTACTACTTGTACATGTTGCCAAATTAACATTAGATATCTTCCTCCTCTTGATCTATCGCTTGTTCTCATTTCCCGGTGCTAATCTCCATGCCCGCAGAGGTAGGCTCTGGAGATGCAACACCTTTGGCTTGATGTACCAGAAGAAAGTTGCAGCACCAAACAGGACACATAATATGTTCACTGTATAGTATCCGTCGTGGATCATGTGGCATGTTCCGCCACCAGCCTCACATCTCTCCTTCTCAGACTGTACAGCGCATGAGAATGCATCTTTGATAAGTGTGCCCTTGATTGTCGTGGCATCTGGCTTGCCAGGCTCGCACGTAGCCACAGTGAAGCTGTCGACGAGCCGGAGTACGAAATATCTAGGGAATGTGCCGCCCAGATTGCAGACACTACAAATTGTTAGCTTCGTAGCCGCGGCATATGAGTCCGGTGTTACTTACGTTGCAAGGAGAGTCATGTAAGTGCCGCCAATGACGGGGTCAGACACTCGGGCATGGAAAGCAGAGACAGCGACAAACATGATTGTGTTTGTGAATGTTGAGAAAAGGTGTTCAGCGATAACCACCAACAGATACCATGATGTAACTCCTTCATCGGGGAAAATAGCGACAACGAATTGGGCGGAGAGAGCAGCAACAAGTCTGCCCACAAATCCCCAACACCAAAGGCGCATCGGTGTGTACTTTTGCGACCACATTCCGGCGTAGTAGCCCAGACCAATCTCGAATGGGAAGTCGATGAGAACCGTCAGCGCCATGTTGTCCTTGCCAAAGCCCTTGTCGAGGAGTTTCAAGTTTGTAACGCCGTCGTTAGCCTGGAAGCCGATCTTGGCAATCAGATGGACAATGATGATGGTCTGGACGTTCTTGAGCTTGAGAATACCCCACATGATGCGGTAGACGTCCCAGACACCGTCTTCGTTCTGCGACTTGTCCTCCTTCTTCAAAAGGCCGAGTCCAACGGTGACAATGATGTATGACCAACCCCAGAACTTGAGATATCCCCCTAGTGAGAGAAGACCATCATCTGAAGGAACTGCCCTGAACCACTTGTTGGCAAAGTCGGCAGCATTGAAAGCGAGGAAAACAGTGTATGACATAAAGTGGCCAGCAGTGAGACCAACAGTCTGCGCAGTCGAAGCGTATGATACATTTCCAGGAGTCAGGAGAGTGAGCGCCCAGCCGTCCACAGCGATATCTTGGGTGGCGCACATGAGGACGAGAAAGAACCACCACAGCATGAACGAGAACGCTGTCATGCCTCCAGGCTTACCGGCAGAGGCCATCATGTCTTCCATATGAGATCCTAACCAGAGCATGCCGAAGCCGGAGAGAAACTGAATCGGGACGATCCATGTCTTGCGCCGACCAATCTTGGGACTCCAAACAGCGTCCACGAAAGGACTCCAGAAGAGCTTCAGAGAGTAAGGGTATGAAGCGAGACTGAAAATACCAATTTCACTGTACGACATATGGTTTTTCAGCAAAAAGGGCACAGAGCCTGTGGCCAAGCCCATGGGGATGCCCTGCAAGAAGTATAGAAGCACCAAGAGGAGAAAGTTCCTCTGGTCTTGTCGGGGGAGATCGAAGAAACCGTGGTTGTTAAGAGAAGGGGTTTTTGGGATCGGATCGTCGAGGGAAAAGGACTCGCTCTTGATGAAGTTGGCAGCAACGTTGTCAGCGTCTGGGTTGGCCGCCTTGCGGCGCATCTCTACTCCGCTGCTCATTTTGCCGTTGCCGTTGAGGTGACCGTTTCCATTCGCATCCTCTGCTTCTGTCTTGATCGTCAGGGGCGGCCGGGCGGGTTTGTTTTGAGGTCGTCGAGCCCTGGCGGTCATAGGGGCCAAGAGTAACGGAGAGTCGAGACTACGGCGCGTACAGTATAAAGGAGTGGTAGTACCGTGGAAGGATGTGAAGGGGGGTTGAACGAATGCGACGAGGTGTCAAAAGCGTCAAAGTCAGATGCGGGTGGGTTCGAGATGTCTTGTCGTGACGTATAATATGGAGAATTTCAAGGATAGGGGTTGTAAGTTGTATAGAGCCAAGAAGTAGAATTGGAAGAGAAGTGAAGAATAATGTTTGAGTGAGTGAGAGAACGTAGTTGAAGGAATGGAGAAGAAATGCAAGACTTGTATTTGTCAGTTCCTCGAGTAGGTACTGAGCTAGGTAGTCTAGGTACCAGTAAATCTGAAGCGGGCCTCAGATATAGAAGGATACTACTGGCCTGCGTTTCGGATACGGTTTGGCGTATAAAAAAAAGGGAACCCAGCAGGCTCCCGCTACCGTGGCCTTTAATGGTGAAATATGATTGGGCTGTTTCCTAAAGATGGATCTAGGATCTTGAATGGGGATACGTAGGGATGATTCTTCTACCTGGCCTTTTTGAAAAGCTTCAGTGGCGATAGGTATCGACTACGTAGGATCTATCTCTATTTGACGTAACGATAACGGTTGGAATGTTCGTAACTCTATAAAATAAAACAAAAGGCATCCAAACCCCTTGAAATATCTAAACTGACCTGGTCCAACACTCACAAACCGCTGCGTGAACCTAGCAGACCCGAACCCCAAAAGCCAAGGACTCTTCGGAACTCGCATCTTTCCAGAAGAGGAAGCGCGTCAGGGGTTGGCTGCTGGTGATGTTCCGGGGTCACAGCCAATAAGAACAAGACCGATCTGTCACTGGAGGATGACTTACAGATGGAGACCAAGACATTGGTTGGCAAAAATGCTAACAAAGGTGCAGTAGCAATGGTATCATTATACGCAGACTGGGTACTTTTCTATATGGAAAAACACTCAAAGCTTCCATGAATATACCGCACTTTGGCCTCTGTATTAGAAGGTTTAGAGATCACATGGTCATTCCATTCGATGCTAGTCAAAATTTGGAAACTTGATAACTCTTATCTTATCGTCCCCCCAGTCACAGCTTCAACCAATGGTAGCCCGGGAACCAATTGTTTGTAAACATGCTGTAACAAAACAACATCATCAGCAACCTTACTCACCATTTCTTCATCCCATATACACTGGGCAACCATGTCATCCGAACCACCTACTCCAACCGATAGCGAACTCCTTGATCAAGAAATCATAGCGCTTAAAGAACAAGGTCAGTCGTTGCGCACAATGGCGCATCGAAACATGATCTAATGCATTCAATAGCCGCTGCTTTGCGCAAGTCGCTCAAAATCGAAACATCAACAATTTTTGCTGCACCCTCAACACAAGCTTTTCTCAAGCCCTCTAAGAATTTCCTGTCATCTCGAAATATCCCATCCCGTGCGAAACTACTGAGCGAAGCCGACAAACAGAAAGCTTATAGCCAGCAATGTCTTTATCGCATAGGCAGCTCTGTGACTGCTTTCAAGGTCCAAGACCCTGATCCCAACGCAGTTGACGGAGGGCATGTCCTTGGCTTGCGCTTCGAAGTCATGTCAAAGAGCCAGTTCCTGCTCCCCTACTATGTCATGCTTAACAGACCATACTTCAATTCCAAATACCTGCGCGTCCACCGAAATACTCTGCCCGCTGCGATACCCATAGCCGGCTTGGCAGCCCGTTATCTTCCGGCACCGCGGCCGGAGAGCGACGAGTCTCCCCAGCAAAACCTCGATCGTTTTGTCAGAGCTCTTCGAAGAGAAATCGTGCGCTACCACAACCGACTTGGTGTCTCTGCGGACCTGCGACGAAGCCTCGGATTACACGACAGGATGGACGATACGATTCTGCCTGATGACATTGTCGAGGTTGGAATAGCTGACATCGAGGCCAAACAGATTCGATTCTCTTGGGCTGATGATCGAAGTGGCAGAGTTGTCATGGATGATGACGGAAGGGTTGTCAAACTTATGATGTTTGGCAGAGAAGGCCGTGATTGGGAGACAACGAAGGAACTCTACGGAAAGTATGAACGAATCGAAGATGTGGCCAAAACCCTTCAGGCGTATGTCAATGGTTGAGATCCGCGGTCAACGACAAGCCATCTTGGCCATCAACTAGATTTTGGTGTGACGCACTGAGCTCTCCTTCAGCAAGGTTTCAAGTACAAAGAGGGATCAACATGATACGGTATTCTCGGATCAAAGGTGATCTGCTTCGGGAGTAGGATCGATATGCACTCAGCGAGCTACAATCGCTACTTTGCATGACAGCAAATCCAAAGCCCCTACCGCCGCCCCTTCTAGTAATAGGTCCCTCAACACCTTGAGAACGCAGCACTAGAGAAGCGGTGTCGAGAGGGGTATGATACAGTGCAAGCCACAAGGATCACAATGCATTGCACATACTTATCAGCCGAGGAAGAGCATTCCGATGCTTAGTACCTACCGGGGGCCTGGTATTGTCGACGTGTTGCGCCTGAGACACCTCGCATGGGCTGTTGAACTGTCGGTGTGTCAGCAAATACGGGCAACAACGCCAATTCAGGCACCAGGCTACATGGAGTATCGCGATGCTTGATTCACCAACAAGACTGGTCACTGTGTTGCGTGGACAAATGCGCTATTGAGAATCCGAATAAGAGAATATTTCGAGTCTCAGATTCCTGGAGTCGTGGTGGGACTCTGTCCCGTGTGGTAATGCTTTAGTATCACCGAGATAGATAGCTCAATTGACACACGGCTAGACGTATTTCTAGTCAGTTGCCTTGTGCCCACTATCATTACAGCAGAATGAGCGGATCCTGAACTTTCGGCACGATTACTTGCACCATATCAACAGAGGCCAATGCCAATAGGTGAGGTTTGGTAAATATGCCGTGGGCCATGAGAATCTCTTCAATGGAGCTGCGCTTGGGCACATCTCGTGGCAATAAGTACAAGTTAGCCTTTTGACAACTCATGCAATTCCCACATGCCATGCCTCAGGTGTTGGCAGTATCTTTTGGTCTAGCATGGTTAGCAAGCGGACCTTAAACAAGACAGCTGGCATACCTCAATCTTGTCCATGCGCACAGATTCCTCCGTAATCCTCAGTTGCAGTGTTGGTGATTCTCCCGTGCTCACCAATCTAACGGCTTCTTTGCCGTCAGTCCAGCCCCGGAACCAAGTGGCTCATCCCGCTCCAACCTAACCCCAGTCTCATCATCCAAGATACTCCTATCTATCTTCCACATGGTGACTTGCCCATCCACAATGTTCGTCCATTTCCTCACAAGTGGATGCGCATCAGCCACATCTGAGAACACAACATCTTCGGCTCCGATAGCTGGGGTGACTTCATATTTCCAGTTACCATCTTCGGACCAATACTCAGGCGTGAACAAGCCTTGCGTGCTGAGTTCTTCGCGTGCTTGTTTCAGGAGTTCGGCGATCTTGGAAGAATCTGCTTCGTCAAGACCATGAACCGCTTCGTTGATGCCTTCGAGTAAGCCGAGAATTTGACCTGCTCTCATGCCAACGCTTGCACCAAGACTGAATCCCTCGTCAAATCCAGCTTGAAGACTACTTTCTTTCGAAACGGTAATACCCTCGCGGTATCCAGCAGTTGTGTGCTCTGTTTGCAAACGGCGAATATCTGAGGGGTGTGACGTTGCTGACTCATCGTCATGGCGAAATTCGGTGGGAGATGAAGGTCCCGAGCCAAAAACATCGTCCAGAGCATCATTGGTAGCTGCAGTATCAGCTTGAGATTCGTCCTGAGGGCGAGCAGTATAAGCCTCGTCAATCATTTGCTCGACTGGTTGAAAATGCATGTTTGACATCGAAAGTGGTCAAGGTTTAGGGTACGTGGGTTGAGCTCTGATAAAGATTTATTTGACGTCGTTTTGAGTGGGACTCTTTGGGTGGCGGCGCCAAGAGGTAAAACCCTTGTATCTGCAGGAACTGGAGGATGATCAACCTTGGTATCCTGGGCTTATAAGCTGTCCGTGTAAGAGGTCAGTTTCGCGGATGAAGGCTTTGTTCTTGAATTTTTCACATGAGGTCGTGCGTCTCAACCTAGAATAACCCAATACTCTAAAGAATGGCATGTTAAACTGGAGAAAGCTTGGTAATCATCATTCATCATGGCTAATCCTGTTCTGCCAACCTGCACATACTACGAAGGATCATAACGTTTACTATCCTGGCCAAGTACCGAGACACCATCCAGACAGGACCATCATTCTAAGAGGCGACCGCTTGCTCACCAGCATGTGCAGGCATCCTCCCCTCAGAGTTCAACGGTTGCAACATGTGATATTTCTCGCGGAGATAATCCTTCTGATTCTCTCTCATCAACCCCAAATCTAGCAAAAAGTTGACCACGTAAAGAAAGTCCTTGACGTATGGTCTCAGTCCATCCTCTGCTTGGTTGTGCCCTGAGGGTAGAGCGAGGACGTCGGCAATTGTGCTGGCGATCTCAAAAAGCTTTTGTATGATACCGCTGCCCTGCGTTGCTATACTCACAATACTATCCAACTGCCCGACCAAGCTGCGGAGCTGTATTGATAATCGAGACGCCGGGAACTGCAGCGATAGGCCTTCATGGGTCGTATCTGAAGACCCTGAATGCAAAAGCCCTTGCGAGAGCGCTAATTGCCAGAGTAACGTGCGAAGCCAGAGTCTAGTGATGAAGAGATCCGCACGCTGCAGTTCTGTGAAACCTGCGTGTCCCTCGGAATGCATCCTTGCCTCGGCCGCTGCAGCATTCATCTCAGCCTGGTCGAGTTGTACCTGCTTGCTTTCAATCCACTGCACCGTCAACCCGCCGATTGCACCTCTCTGAGACTGCCAGCATGCGAGGAACGTCTCGTCCAAAGTTAGGAAGAGTTCTATTAAGCAGTTGAAGCCAACTCGAATATGTTCTGGTGTAGAAGAGTCCGGTGCTGAGAGATTGGTGTGTAGAGGTCCCATGATACTGGGATACCCATCAGCGATGGTAAGGAACCTCTCGTGGATGTAGGCTTCCCAATAGACTTGCTGAAATCGGGCCATAGGGTATGGTGTCCGAGTAGGATCTGGTAATGTGCGCTGGTGAGCCTCCATGATCTGAATTAGTGATATGGCCTCCCGGATGAAGCTGAAACTTCGGTCGAGCCGAGGCAGTCCCATAGTTGATATCTCGAGGTAGATGCATGTCACGATGCGCT
The DNA here is from genome assembly GCA_014898875.1 of Fusarium miscanthi. Classification (NCBI taxonomy): domain Eukaryota; kingdom Fungi; phylum Ascomycota; class Sordariomycetes; order Hypocreales; family Nectriaceae; genus Fusarium; species Fusarium miscanthi. The sequence goes on from JAAVUA010000179.1 coordinate 52,852, forward strand.
TGATATTGTGAGGCATCACCTCATCTACACGCCCTGGACCATGGGAGCCAACGGCAGCACGATGTTGTGCTTCGAGACTATGATATACCAGGTTGTTTATTTGTGCCGCTACACTACCATGTGAGTTGTCCGCGGTCTGTGATAGAAATGTAGTAACAGCAGCATAGGCGTATATCAGAGCAGCATCCTCGAAGTTGTGATGCATCATAGATATTGACCTGACAATTTCATCAGGAGTAATGGCAGGGCTGAAGGGATATACCACCTTCTCAAACTCGGGCAGCAACGAGTGAAAGAAGTCTGTGGTGTATGCCTCAGAGTTTGGCGAATAGGGGCCGCCTGATATCGCTGAACCAGGGCTACTCCCTGGCGGCCACTCACTAGCGGCATGAGGCGCTGAGTGAACTGCCGAGGGGGACACAGAAGCGCTTGGCGAGAGTGTGTTTGGCTGTTGGTGCTGGAGGTTTGCTTCTCTGGCCTGGGCTACAAGACGCCCGCGCTTTGGGTTCTGGCGTTTCCTTGGGGCAGTGGATCTGATGCATTGCACATCAAACTGGCGGCATGGCGAGCAGGGGTTTCCATCATCGCACTTGACCTTGCGTACTCGGCAGCCATGACAGGCGGGCATCGCGAAGGGGCAATCGAATTAGTAGATAGTGCAAACAGAGGTCGATATAAGAAGTTACAAAGAGTGGAGGTCAATGTCTGTCCGTCTGGTCCGGAGACAAGGCGCGTTTAATTTAGCATGGAACAAACTGGGTCAGGTCACGTCTGAGAGCCGAGCTAAACGCTTGTGGAAGGCAGACAGCGTTAGTCACGTGAAGGGACCGAGCATCGTCATCTAAAGGTATGTGGCTTACAGTTAGAAGCCAGAATAGCAATTGAAGCTATTCATTCAGTGAATTGCCATGAGCGATAGTCTCATAGCACACTTATTAGCTGTCAAATAGTGATCGGAATAGTGGTGGAGTTGTCTGTCGAGCTAGGTGCTATAGATAGCTGGGCTGTAGTTTGAGCCGTTGACTCGCGTTTAGCAAGGACATAGCCAGATAGCACGCTCCCCTGATTCTAATTCTGATTCTAATTCTGATTCTGACTGACTCTGACTCTCAAACTCTCATACATAGTTTATGGGATGCTGAGCCTCCTAAACTTAAAGTAAATCACTATTGCGAGTCATTGACATGGGATCTTGAACGCGATAGGCTGCTGGAGGGTTGCTCCTCATGCACATTGCTTTTTGGTGGTAGATCTCACGTACATGGTTGGTGCAGAGGTAGCATGAACCTGACTTAGACCCTTGAGTTCATGAGCAAGCATGAATGTCACTCCGAGTTAGATAAGTATGATTCGGTTTGTTCATGAGCTGAAACTGTGCTATCTTTGGTCGATGCTGGTGATGCTGAAAGCTCAATCAAGGTTGGCCGATAATTATTCCTTTCGTCGTAATGAAAGATCATATTTCACATGATCTCATTAGCCAATTGTCCCTTACAGGACTGTTTATAGCCGGAGACATTAACCCGAGGTTATTAACAAGGCGGTGTCCTGATATTGAAACATTGTCTACCCACAACATGCAAATATTGCCCAGTCTCGACTTGTTTCATCCTGCACCGCATAACATGTACTGATAAACCTCCTATTTCAATATGTTGTCGCTTGCAACACCCTTGGTGCAACATCATACACTGTACATACCTAGTCACAAACCGCCTGGCAGGGTTGACTTGTTGGGAAATATTCTGGAACTGTAACCCAACGGCAAAAGAACCCACAGGCCACAGCAACCATGTTTCTTTTACGAGCCTCGTTGTTCAAAGCGGATCTTGTCCAATCTGACATCTCGGCCGGTAGTGGTACGGATACACATCACATCCCTACTGTCGAAAAATAACAGGCGGTCTGGGATGCATAGTTCATCTGTCATGGGGTTTTCTCCATCACGGGCTTCCAAACCCTATTCCAGATTCTCAGCCAGCACACAATTTTCCTTCGCCTACTGTCATCAACCTTACAGGTGGACGCAGTTTTGATCCTGAAACCCTGCAATTCCCCCGGCAGCAATACCAGCTAGGCCAGTCCCAGTAGCAACAGAAGCTAACTAGCTCGTCGGCACCGGAGCCACGGTTCTGAGTCTGACGCTGCCGCGGTCCGGGGGCTACGGGGAATGTGATCCCTGTGCCCGGACAGGACACGCCTGGTTTGGGTTGGGCTCAACTTGTGCTAGACAGCGTGTCTGTACATATGGATGTTGTTTGCCAACGACTTCTGACTTAGACAGAGAAGCGGTCGACTTGTGATGTATGTATCCGTAAATCACACCCCCAGCATCCTTTTTTTCTTCCCCCCGATGCGGCACTTGCACGGCATCTGTCGAACCCCCAAACCACCTTCAGTTCAGATTTGCCTCTGATCGCATGGCGAGCAGGGATTCATTTGCAACGGTCCAGCACATCCTATCGAGAAATGAGCACCGCCGCCCCGGGTGATCTGACTCTTTCGGTTCCATGTACCGTGGAATTAAGGAACCCACCCACCACAGTCAGTGTCCGGGGGTGGGAGAATAAAGAATGGGAAAAAAAGGAGGACGGGTATGATGGAGACTGCACCATTTGGCTCTTAGTTAGGATTCGGAATTTCAAAAAGACTAAGACAGGACCGTCCTCATGGAACGCACTCCGATTGGCGATGTCATACCCTCAGACCCTTCTTCATCAACGAGCGCCGTTTAGAAAAAGTCTTTCGTATTTCCTGTACGGAGCACCCTTGTCCAGATTGCTGTTTGCTAATTGCCAGTGACATTATCACTGACCGAGGTGAAACTCGATAGGCTGAACTGCTCAAACAATACGGTAGAGAACGTCTTGAGCACGTCTTGTCGTCTGTCAACTTGGAGGCTCGCGTGTAAGAGGATGGCCCCAGAATGCCAATCTTGACGTGTCACAGTTGTTTGCCCCCAAACCTGTCAAATGTCGGAGGAATAATAACTTACCCTTACCCATAACCACCCATGCCTTGCTTCACTTCACTTCACATAGCTGACCGTACTCGGGAACCCTTCCTTGCCACTTAGACAATCCCAATCCCCGGAACCTCATGAACTGTATCCGAGCGATCGGCAGAGGCACGGGACCGTGGCCCTGGGATGATTTAGCAGGTTACAAGGTCAAGCAGCAGTGTTGCCGTTGGTGCGATGCCATGCGATGCGATGGGCAACGGAGGATGGTGGTGGGAACTCAAAACTCCAGACGGCCGTTGGTATTTACTCCCGGTTGGCTATCTCATCTCGACTGACTGACTGACTGACTGACTGGCAGGGCTGTGACAGGCGGCTGGGTCTTTTTTAGTGTCCCCGGCTGAAATAATAACGTGGTCATGACCGTAGGCCGGGAAATGAACTGGCTCGTGCGAAGGAGATTCTTGGCGAGGCGATGGGCGAAGAGAAAGGGGTCTTGTAACAGTGACCACAGGCACTGCAACATGTTGCATCAATTACACGATAACCTGCAACATCAACATGGTTATTAGCATGAGACTCTGATGGACCAGCTCAGCTAAAGGCTAGGGCCAACCCGAAGCGGTGGGCATACAGACGTCACTCAACATAGATTGGGAGACAAAAAATCGATGCAACACGGCCTGAAGAACCGGGGAGACGTGTACATACTTACTTACTTGACGCTCTTGTGCAGCAGCGCAGCTGGTGCGGTGTGTGGTATGACATGGGATGACGAGAGGTCGCGAATACGCCTTTGCTTCTGTTGTAGGTACTGTATTGTAGAGTACAGTGCAGTACAATACAGTACAGTGGTCTTCTAATCTCAGAGTATTGCTTTTTTGTTTGAATCAGCGTTTTTGCCTTTGTGTTGGTCAGTAATCAAATGGTTTGATGTTCTTTTTTTTTTTATCCTTTGTTGTCTCCCTGTTCTTGATCTTGTCTCAACCAGAATGATGTGTCGTTTGGATCAGTGGCAGCCATGGCGACTTGTCATAATGCCACACCGAGAAATGCCATCATAGCTGAATCGCTCACCGTCCCTTTTTTTTTCTTATTCTTCTCTCTTGTGTCTTGGTCTTTGCTTTCTTCCTCCCCTTGCGCCCCAACGTATTAGCGAACTTTTGGTCCCCAAAGAGCCCAATGCTCATCGTGGCGTCTCTTCTAGAATTCTGTTTGGAATAGAGGTCCCCAGTAGGTAACATGCCTTATCCTGGTCTCCAAAGCCGCTCTTTTAGTATTCCCCACAAGACTCCTGGGTTGGTCCATCCACCCCATCCATCCCTTCAAGTTTGACAACCCCTGGCCCATATCAAACGCCCTTGATCTGGTTCATCTCGCTCGCCCTGCGTTTGGCAATTCCGATCCCATAGTGCAAACTGGAGAGTTTTCTCCTCTCATGTCTGAGGGATCATCTCTCTCTCTCTATCATCTAGATGATAGACACAACGCCACAAACAATGATTTCCGATCCCGAGCAAACAAGTTGCCACATATTGCTGCTAGTCCAGGGCCCGGAAACTTGAGTTGTCCTCCCGACAGTCCAGTCCAGTACCAGTGCCAGTGCTAATACCTAGAGGCTCACGGCTCACGGCCCCTGCCGATCCTAGTAACCGTAAACACAGGCACAGGGGGGTATTTTGGATGTTATCAGGGGTGTAGCAGTGCGCTGACCGCCTGGGCAATGACCAGACCAGACTGAAGTATCGGTGCGTAAGTTGGAAGCCACGCGAGCCTCCAAAATTCAACGGGGGTGCTGGCTGTAGTCTCCCAGAAATGAAATTTAAGACAAATAGGTCCCCGACATAAATTCTTCGTTTCGTGATCAGTATCCCTTTCATTGGTTTTTCATCAATATTCATTCTTCATCGTTTGTGCGTGCCCTTGAATTCCAGTCGCTCTGCATCTTATCTGCTCTGCCTTTCTCTGCTGCCGCTACTGCTTTGCACACAATCTGCAACCACTCTATCGTCTCATCAACGTATTGTACTGTCTGGATTTCTGGGACAACGAACCTCTTTGCGATACCTCAGCAAACCAAAGAACCACAAAAAAACATCTTCAACATGCCTCGCGGACCTTATGACACCACTGGCGTTGCGAAGCCCAGCTGCCCCAAGCCCCCAAAGGGAAAATGCCCCCAGCTCGTTTGCCAACAATGAGACGATGCAAGCTTTGCGATAATACCCTGTCATGAGCCAGCAGACCTCAGGTTAGTTCTCTGACGCTCCAAAACTACCGTGCCATGGTTTCTAACGCTCCTCAGAGTCATGCTGTAAAAATCATGCAAAGATGCTTGCACGAACTGCGCGCTGCTTTAGCGATGATGATATCGACTGCCGATCGAAATAAAAGGAACTCATGGGATGGCGGTGCTGTGGAGTTATGCTTTCTTCTGTTTTGGGCCGGTTCGGAAAAGTACTAGACGGAATACTCAGGTCTCGGGATTATGATCTATGGGATTGGATATCAGAAGAGGAGGAAATGGTAACATAACATTGGATGGCTATAGATTTGAACGTACATATTAGTGCGTCTTTGGTCGCAGGACCAACTTAATATTGATACCTTACCTAGTACCTATTGAAACACGATTTGGAATATCTCATCATCGCTTGGCGTCACAGTTGTATCGGTCGACAACGGTTCGTTTGGCTTCAATAGTGCAAGCGTTTTGTGGACTATTGAACCACCGGTAGAAAACGGTGTTGCATGGTGCAGCCCTACAGTATCAGCCATGAGCTATCGTGACCTCGAACCAATTCGCCGGGTTGGTTGGTGGAGATGAGTGTGGGATCTTGTGGAACCATGGTAGCCGACGATGTTAGAAGAGACGAGTCGAGGCTAACTGCATATTACCCAGGGATAACCCAGGCGAAGCATTTCGGTATCATTCTGTACATCTCATCTTCTCCAGCCCATTTCGGAGCAATCATCTTGGCCCTCTCGCTTAAGAAGCAACTCGCCACAGCAAGATCAGCAGGGCCTCCATATTGGTTCTGGCAGTCTGGCCGTGCCATTTGGTTAGTGTGCAAAAGCTTCAAGCCATTAGGGAGAGTGGAACGACAATGACGATGGCAATTGAATTGATCGACGGTGGAATGAGAAATACGAGGGGGTTTCGAGGGAGAAGGGAGCTGATGGTTGGCGATCGAAGGATCTGAAACCCGTTTATCCGTGGCGCGTTGGTTCCAGACGAGGTAGTGAGCAGCCGTTTTCTCCTGAAGGCGTATCGTTCGCCGTGATCAAGGCTAAAAGCCTCATGAAACTGCCTAGAAATGCAAGGTCCCGTTGATCTCATCGCGTGTCGTCACTGTCCAACTAGGTAAAAACTCCGCCCTGTGGTTGTGGCTACAAGGTTGAAGTCGATATCCATATGAAGTGACTTTTAGCGCGGGAGGTCTGAAGATGCGGAAGCAGCCGCAGTCTAAAGGTGCAGGGACGTCACAGACAAGACAAGACAAGATTTACAATGGAGGGGTCGCAGCTCTTATGTCTTTATTAAGCTTGACAGCCCGTGTACATGTGCAGTAAGTTAACTAGGTGCTTCACATCTGGGACTAATAAGAAACTGGAGGCATTTACCCCGGATTTCTGTGTGGGGGTGGAGTATCAGACGCGGGATGTTGAGTTGAAAACCCCATTTATATCAAAGGTAACCTCTCGATCCCGTGTCTACCTCCGCTGCTGCGTCTTTGGCTGATGCATGAGATCGGGTGCAGCATCCACACTTGGAGGGTAGCAGCTGTATGATATGATCATTATCTAGATAATCTAGTGTGTGCACGGATAATGAAGCATGCATCGTAGGATCTTCACTTAGACTTACACTACGAGTTACAATAGTGCCTGGCTCAGTAGTCCAGTATCATCTCTCACTCAAGCGTCACTGCTTTCATTTAAACAATTGGTATTATGACACTCGTCAGACTTCATACATAAGTACTTAATGGTGTGATGCATGAAATATGCAGACCGGGCCGGTTTACTATTTCCCTCTTCACCAGCCATATTCGTAGCCGTAGGATGAGGCTATATTATGCAGCTACTGTTGTCACTAGATTACTGGTACGGTGATTCTCGGAGCTTCAAAAGTGGACGATAGTTGATTCCATGGCAGTTTGACATTGTACGGTGTGCCAACCATGAATGGCTTCAGCATGGTCTGACATATCCGGCATTCTCGTACCAGCTAGATAGCAGCGCAAGGATCACATTTGCCGGATCATCCAAAACAGTCGACCGCTCGATCGTTTCAGCACCATCGTACCTTTTAGGCCAGAGTATCTCCGAATTGTTGATAGCAACAGATCAATGAGTGAGATTGATGAGGGGCTACTCTAGGGTGGCTGTTCAAGGGTATTATGGCGGTATTTGGAGGCATTCGCATAGCGATGGAGGGAGAGATGCACAATTACTGCGTCCACGCTTTCATTAAGAAGGACCAAACTACTATAATACACTTGATCTAGTATGGTGTTGATATAACTGCATCCATTGTACCGAGTAATGATGCAGAAACTCCTGCTGAAGCCAAGTGATATCTTCTGCACATATGCCGGACAAAGGTCTATGTATGTGGCCCGTGAGTACTTCTTTGCAGCAGCACGTCAAACATTTCATTGGCATTTTCTGTCTGTTTCTGATCATCTCATCTCCCACTTTTTGGGTCAATGTGCATTGAACCTAATTAGCTCGGATGTAACCGATCAGAGGCACGATTTCATCCCATTTTTCGTTGGTCAATTTGCCTTTGTCACCGCCAACCACCAACTTCCAACCTCTCACAGAATCCATGTCCTCCGCCTTTACAACTACCAACCTCTCACTCTTTGAAAACTCTTTATAGAAGAATGGTAACCAACTCATCCGCTTAACCCCTGAATCACCAACCACGAGCTAAAATGGTTCCTGGTTCTCCCTTTCTAACGTCTTAGCGATCCAATGGTTCTTCCCTTTCAAGACAAGCGCTGCAAGCTCCCCCGGCTTCCGGCTGCACCACCTATTGGCTTGATTATGTGACCACGATCGTCAACCAACGATGTTTACAGCACTTGCGGTGACAGCTGGCCGTGCCCTGCAAGACAGTCCCCGAATTGTTGTTCACCGCCTGAAGGAGTCTCCACGCGGCCCGCTCGCGCACCCGGGAGAGGGTTCCCCGTCTTCCCAGCCCATCCACTACGACTGATCGAGAGGTCTAAAAGTCCATGCGGTGAAGGCTTGACCATGCTCATGCTTGAAATACAAATGCAGCACCACCTCGCATGCTTCTTGACAAGAGATCCATCTCCCCAAAGGCTTCTGCTCTGCAGCCTGGAGAGCCCATGGCCACTCCAATAAATCATCTTTAATCTTTACTTCCTTCAATGACAATACCGTCCTGTTAGGGCGAGTCGCTCATGAATGGCTTCCAACACCTTCATGGCGGTCCAAGAGACCATTGCTGCCCTCACCTGGCAGCAGACTGGATGCTTGCTTGCAGGCATCTGGCTCATCTACCTCGTCCAGCTTGTGATTTGGAGACTATGGCTCAGCCCTCTGGCCCATATCCCAGGTCCCAAGCTGGCCGCATTGACTCAATACTATGAGTTCTACTACGACTTTGTCCTAGGAGGACAATACACTTACAAGATCATCGATATGCATGAACGATATGGCCCCATTGTTCGCATTAACCCCTGGGAGGTCCATGTGGGAGACCCTGAATTCTTTTCGGACCTCTACACTGGACCCAGCCGACGTCGAGACAAGTGGACATTCTACACCCAACAGGTGAGCATCTGTGTACTCAAGATATGCGCAGACTGTGACTAACAATCAAATAGTCCGGTGCCCCCCGTACCCGTGTTCCTCACCCCACTGCTCTCGCAGGACCCAAGACCGCGACAGAAGGCTCTCTTGCTGCCATCGACCACAGCCTTCACAAGTTGCGTCGAAGTGCGCTGAACCCTTTCTACTCGACTCAGACTGTGCGCGAATTGCAGCCGGTTATCGAGGAGAGAGTGGAAGCCCTTCTTGGTGCGTTCCTGAACTACGCCGAGGTATCCAATGGACAGCCTCTTGATGTCATGTACCCCTACTCGGCCTTTACCAATGGTAAGTTGCATTAGTCTCCTACACAATGGCAACTCTAATAAGGTCCTCAGATGTCATCAATGAATACGCTTTTGCTCGAAGCGACCATCTTGTCGAGAAGCCCGATTTTGGTGCTGAGGTCACTAATGACCTTCTCATCGGTACTCACATGGGACCTTGTGTGCAGCAGCTCGACTGGGTTCTAACCCTCGTCAATGCTCTACCGGAGTCCATCTCGAACCGATGCATGCCGGGATGGGGTGGCTTCTTGAAGATGAAGAACGACATTCTTGAACAGATTCACAGCGTCGACCCCCCTCAAAGCAGCGGCAAGTGGATGATGGATGGAGGTCACCCTACCATGCTGTCCACCAAGACTCGCTCCGTTCGTGACAAGGCTGCCTCTCGCCAGACACAGGAAAGCCAGATCACTGTCCAGGGGGGCACTCTAACTACGTCGTGGGCCATGTCACTCGCCACTTTCCACCTTTTGAACCGCCCCGAGACCCTCCGCAAGCTACGCGACGAGCTCTTTGATGCTATCCCCGATGCTTACGAGACAACTCCTCTGTCAAAATTGGAGAAGCTCCCTTACCTTCGTGGAGTTGTCAAGGAAGCTCTGCGTCTTGGTATCGGAACTAGCAGCCGCCTCGCACGCGTTGCCCCCGATGAGGCTCTCGTCTACCATGATCGCGAGAACGATGAGGAGTGGAACCTCCCTCCAGGATCCATCGTTGGCATGAGCCCTTACAAGACCGTCATGGACGAGAACATCTTCTACGATGCCCGCGGCTTCCACCCTGAGCGGTGGGTGGAGGATGGAGAGCGACTTGACAAGTATCTCGACATCTTCTGCTCCGGCTCGCGCATCTGTCTCGGCATGGCTCTGGCTCACGCTGAGCTTTATCTTACACTTGCCAAACTCTTCCGCAGATGGGGAAGTGGCGGTGTTGTGTATGGCAGCGATGATGGCGATCAGCGCTTTGGAGATGTTGGTTACCTCAGCATCTTCGAGACACGAGTTCGAGACTGCGAGATTGATGCTGACTACTTCATGCCTATTCCCTACAAGGGGTCTGAGGGATTCCGCTTCGTCTTCGAAACCTACTAAGTGAAGATAAACACTTCACTACTATGTCAAGGTTAGGTATCTTTGCTTTGCTCTGCCTTTGTTGCCGCTTTGGCTCTAACCCCTGCTCTGCTTTGCGATACCCAACACCTATTATGTCTTTCTTATGAACCCTTTGATGGAAACGAGTTTGTATGATGGAATTACGATCATGTTATGTCATGAGAAGTTATGAGTTTCATGTTTTATGTTTTTTAAGATGCGGCACAAACGTGCCTTTTTCTATGTCATGAGTTTACGTCTCACATTGCTTTCCAAAAGCCTTCTGGCTTTGTTTGTTACCGTGTTCTGGAGAAGAAGATGTCGATCTGAGAGCTTGGCAGTATCTGTGTTGAACATGGATGAACAGCAAGACTTTTACAGTCAACACCAAATCTTCAAGCCAAATGAGGCACACGGATAAGAGGTTGATCTTCTTTGTCATGATAAATACGATATGGACTTTTACGAATACTGAACCCTAAAGGATGATGAGATACAGAACTGTATCTTTTTTTCTTGTCTTGAAGGCTAGGACTCAAACTGGTTGGATAGGAGAATGGGAGAAACAAGTAAAAACAACAAAAAAAAACTACAAATATCCAATTCAAAAAGCATATTTTCTAGCTTCTTCTCAGTGTGACCCTGTAATTCGCTTGTAGTGTCGATCCATCACCTCGTATTGAAACATTCACGGCAGCTCCGTCGATAGCTCAAGGATTAGCAACCATCGAGAATCCAATGTGGAGTTGCTCCGTCAAGAGGTTGCAGCAAAGTCCCCCTAAATTACAGGGGATATCCGCACGCCACAGACCTGAGACCATCCACATCCACTGTTCTAATGGTAGTGACGCAGCTATTTCTATTGGGCCTGGTCTAAAGCAAGCAGCCACCAAACCACCACGTTGCTATTCCGAGATCAGATGCCGTCAGACCAGCAAGTGTCCACTATCTCCTGAGCTTCTCTCTTCGGTCTTTTATTATTCTCTTCCCTTTTCTTCTCTTTTTATACATAATTGCTGTTTCGTTCCTTGTACATCCGTTTCATGTTTTCCGCTGTCTCTGTCTCTGTTTATTACTTCAAATCTATCTGTCCTCAATTAGCACCAGCCAATGTCTACTTTTGATCCCGCAGCGAGGAAGCGAGTCCTCCGGGTCATTGCTGTCTCGCTACTCCTCGATTTGGTATGTGGCAAGAACAGTTCAGTGTGGGCTCCTCGCTAATTCAAGTTCCTAGATTTCCTTCACGTTCATCCTTCCCTTATTCCCCAAGCTTCTCGAATTCTACCGCGACCGCGAAGGTCAAGAGCCAATCGGCCACGACGGACCTCAAACTCTCCTTCAGACCGTCCTATCAGGCCTCCACCGATACAAGGCTTCTTTCTCCCGCCCGATCGAGTCGCGGCATGACATTGTGCTGCTGGGTGGAGCTCTAGGCTCTCTGTTCTCGTGCGTAACTGTCAAACAAGCCAGTGAACGTTACGGCGCAAGCTGACAATCTTACTCGTAGACTTCTGCAAGCCGTTGCATCTCCTCTAATCGGCGCCCTCTCCGATCGATATGGCCGTCGCAAAGCGCTCTTGGCTTCCATGTGTGGCAACATTCTCTCCGTCCTGCTCTGGGTTGCCGCCGTCGATTTTCGAACATTCATCGCTAGTCGTGTTGTTGGTGGGTTATCAGAAGGCAACGTCCAGCTCGCAACAGCAATGGCGAGTGATATCTCGGATGAGTCGTCTCGCGGTGCGACTATGGCTCTGATCGGCGCGTGCTTCTCAATCGCTTTCACCTTCGGTCCTGGACTTGGCGCGTGGCTCAGCACATTCTCAACATTTACGGCGAACCCGTTTGCAGCGGCTGCGGGATTCAGCCTTGCGCTGATTGTTGTCGAGACAGTGTATCTATACTTCAGCCTGCCTGAGACGTTACCATCGCTACATGGTGCTCAGGCGAAGGACGGTGGGAAGAAGAAGGCTATACCCAAGGCTATTGAGAGGACCAACTCTCACTTTCTCTTGAACGCCATTCACTTCGTCTTTCTGCTTTTCTTTTCCGGCATGGAGAGTTCTCTGTCTTTTATGACGTACGAGCTCTTCTCCTTCACTTCCGGCAAGAATGGAAGATTACTTGGCTATGTTGGTCTTGTGGCATCTGTTCTCCAGGGCGGTGTCACACGACGACTCCCACCTCTGATGTCTGTTCGAATCGGCACACTAGCTTGCCTTGCGTCCTTCGTTCTTCTGGGAAAGGTCAACACAATCGGTGGTCTGTATCTCGCTGCTACATGCCTGGCCGTTACATCCGCTACCGTCGTTACGGGTCTGAATGCACTTTCCAGCTTCGAAGCTCACGAAGATGAGCGTGGCAACAAGCTCGGCATGCTACGAAGCTGGGGCCAGCTTGGTCGAGGTCTCGGCCCTATTCTGTTCACAAGTGTGTACTGGTGGGCTGGCCGTGAGGTAGCATATGGTATGGGCGCAACAGGTATCGCTGTTGTCGCTGCGGCGGTGTTTGGGGGGTTGAAGACGCCAAAGGGTATGAACACCAAGGGTAAGAAGGTTGAGGGCAAGGTCCAGTAAGGGCTGTGTGTAGACAATGCATAATTCATGAAGGATCTGTGTATATTACGTGGATACTGGTCAAGCTGGACTTGACTGGGGTAGATAGCACGATTCATAGATGATTGTAGCATATATCGTACGTTTGATATTCTACGCCTTGTTTCAACTTTACTTTCTCTTTGAGACTTCTACGGTGGTTATGGTGTTGAGCAGACTTTAAGTAAGGCTGAGTTCGCAGCACACTGCCTCGTGATTCGAGCCTCCCAAGACAGGAGGAGCAGGAGGGTGTTCGAACCGCATTGCGTGCAGAGTAAATCAGTCAGGCTTGTACAGCAAGAAGTAGAACCCCCCAAAAAGGCAAAAAAATACCACCCGCACCCGGATTTGCACCAGGATCCTTGGCTATCGCCTATACTGTTATAGGAGTCCAACGAGTTAACTATTACTCTATACGGGCTTTCGTTTGCTTTAACCGTTCGACCACGAAGCCTTCGGTATTGCTTGTTGGGATAGGTACTGTTGTGACGGGCTATATCCAGTTGAAAAAAAGGGGCGGTTATAGGCAGTGACGGGTTGCTGCAGTTTCACAGACGGGAGCGTGCAGGGCGCTGCGCGGTAATTGGGTAGAATTCGGGTGTGGAGGGCGTTGGTGATCGAGTCATCGGCACTGTTACTGCTATTTCTCGGCTGGTGATTGAGTGACTGAGTGGTCGCATTGTACGGTCGCAGTGTCGTTGTTTCGTGGTGTTGAGAAGGCTCAAAACTGGACAAGCCTCATTTCTTGAGATTTGGATAGAAAGCAACTGATTTCGAGATCTGTATAATCGATTGAACAACCAATACCTTCTGATCAAGTAATTCGGTTTGAACCATACTGTCCGGGATAATTTGTACGAGCTTACGATACCCAACTCGTGCATACATGTGTAACACAAGCCGGGGGATGTTGTCTTTATATGGACTTTGGAACGGCTCCGCTTGGCCGCCAGGATAGGACAAGCTCAACAGGGAGTTGATAGCGGCACTCGACTTTCACAATTATTACCATTGGTCATAAATATGCATAGACTTTTATAACAAGACCTTGGTACCAGTAAAGCTTGGCTTGTATCAGGTGGTGTATCATGGTCAATTTCGTACAAGTTACCTTGTGCTGTGAGTCTCGATACTACCCTAAACATGACATCGAGATCATCAAAGTTCTTGACACCTCAGGTTCTAACCAACATCACATATCAATAGTAGCGGTCTGCAAAAGCGAAGAGGGCTTAAAATTTCTCATCGATGAATCATGAGATGTTCTCATATGGTGCGTCCTCCACTTGAGTCTCACGATATCTTCCGTAAAGTGAAGGAGTATTTTCAAGCGACAGGCCTACGGCGGAGCCGATGCATGCAGCGAGGGCATATCCACTGTGGACAAACCCCCCTCGGATAGAGTTCTCCGCAATGGCAATGTGACAACAAAAACCATATCAAGATGGAGACGAAGAACAATAACCGCCGTGAATAGTATGTGCCAAAAAATAGCCTAGAAATTCTTGACATGTGTCGCAACAATCCATCAACAAAGGAGCACGGCCTCCACGGGTTCAATGAGATATCTAATGGACAAGAAAGATCCAACAACACTCCAATATTCTTCTTCCATTAAGCTTACAGTGATACATTTCGGCCATCAGACTCATTGGGTAGCAGTTGGATGATAGTTTCAGCTGTGTCATACGGATAAAGTATAGCGGTGCTAACTTTTGCGTTTGACAATCTGGCAATTCCTCAGTGGCTCGAGATATGAAGCTGCATGAAATCGCAAGGTCCCCAACGGAGGCAACAAAAATCAAGATCTGTGTCTTGAGAGACGAAAAAACCTGGGTAAATCTAATACATCTAAGTAGGCATTTAAACCAGTTAATTTTGGCATCCTGATTCAACATCAGAAGTTTTATTAACCCCCAGGGTCCTCGTCGGGACCTCCACCAGGAGCACGACTATCCTGCGACAGATCAAAGTGAGCTGCAGTTGCGCTTCGTGTGGGCTCCACAGTGGCTGGATATGACTTTTTTTGCCCCTCCTTGTGGTTTCTTTTCTGCTCTGGCGCGCTTGTTCGGTGGTTAGAGGCTACTGATCCCAGCAACCTTTGCTTGGACCAGACTTTTATGGAGGGGTTGTTGACAAGGAGGGGGAGGGGCACGACACGAGTAAACAAGAGCTGGGCGAGACACAGGCGCAAGACCAAGACGAGGAAATGCAACAATGAGCGGAGATTATGGTCAATGTGATTGACGACGTGAATATAGAAGGGATCAAATACACGATCTACCCGAGGTCACGATGCCTAGCTGAACTGTTGATGTTCGCTTCTACCTATCTGTACTGTATCATTACCCCTCCAGGTTGAAAAAAATTTGATACGAGAGTCAACTTCCTGTTTGACCACCTCACACATCCCAGCCAAGGCTAGATCTTCCATGCACTGGTCGCGCAGCGGTGGTGGCAACTCACAGGCGCTAAATGATTCAGTGGAGCATGACGTTGATTCGTGCAGGGAGTTTGAGCCAGAAACAGACCGCGCCATGAGGAGGGGCAATCTTGAAGCTTCCCCTCCCTTTGTGGTCGAACGCGGAAGAAAACGAAGAGCAAACAGAGAGAGCCCCTCGGGCAGGATACTCTTATCGGCGTGACATTATACGCGAGATTATTCAGGTAGAAGATCTTAAGATTACTCAAGTGACTCACGCCGTGGTTGCGTTGGGCTGACGGACGTAAAAGTGAGGGGCAAAAAAAAAATCCTCAGATTCTGCGTTGGGCAGAACAGTCCCAGAGCCATGCTCGTCTCTGTAGCAGGCCCCAGACAATTTTAGGACGCGCCCACGCATCCACCACACGAAAGAGTAACCCACCGAGCCTCGACCGCCATGATCGAATTTTTCTTCAGGCCGTAGTGAGAAATTTTCCTTTGGGCGGCGATGCGCACAAGAAAAGAATCGCAAAAATTGTGCCCCGCATGTACCCGCCTAACAGTTCGCTTGTATCTCCACGCAGAACCAGCGCTTTTGCGATTGCTCTGGTGGAAGACAGAGATTGAATGAGGTTGAGATAGGGTATTGGGCTGCTGATAGAGCAGCTAGAGGCGCTATGGTGGTGTTTATATTTCTAAATCCCGTGCCTAGGTATGTAGGTAGTACACTTGAGGACAGCAGCTTTACTGTGATTCTTCTTGGGTCTCGGGGCCTGTTCGTTCGTTGAGAATCGATCTGTGCTGCGTTGAACCTGGCAGTTTGCTCCCCCAGATATCAGCTTCAAGAGCGACCAGCAACACCGCAAACACTCGTCCAAATGCGCAGCAGACTGTGCAGTGTGATCTCGTAATGGCCGCCGTAGATACTTGACCATGATAAGCCGATATTAACGACAAACCTTTGGTATCTCATCCTCGTCGAGCTTCTTCTGCCCCTCCTCGTACCATTCCTGCAGCCTGACCAGGCCTTTACTCACTCGCCGTCATTATGCTTTAGAGCTTAATGATTGGCTCATCTAGACCCACCTGCCTTGTGAAAAATACCTCTGAGCTGTTAGGGCTTCCAAAGCTGGTTGCCCCGCGGCGCCGCTCCTGCCTTTCACCCCACCCCCCCCCTCCTCCCTCTGGCTCGCCTTTTAAATCTCCTCCTCCCACCACTTCCCTTAGATTTTTCTTTCTCTTCCCTCCTCGTCTCGCATACCCGGTTCAAGCATCCGATCTGCGATTTTGTATGTGCAACCCTTCAAGGCCTTGATCAAGAACATCGACAAGATCTATTGCTTCATTGCAAGTTTCTTCGGAGATCCTCTTGATCATCGCCTGCTTTCCTCACATTGCCTCTTCGGCCGCTGACCTGTTCACAGCACGTACATCAAAAACCTTATCACAAACCATTCACAACCGTCAAAATGGGTAAGGAGGACAAGACTCACCTTAACGTCGTCGTCATCGGCCACGTCGACTCTGGCAAGTCGACCACTGTGAGTATTTTCCTCGACGATGAGCTATCCCGACTAAGACCTGGCGGGTGTCTCTGATAGACAATATGCTGACATCATTTCACAGACCGGTCACTTGATCTACCAGTGCGGTGGTATCGACAAGCGAACCATCGAGAAGTTCGAGAAGGTTAGTCACTTTCCCTTCGATCGCGCGTCCTTTGCCCATCGATTTCTCCTACGACTCGAAACGTGCCCGCTACCCCGCTCGAGACCAAAAATTTTGCGATATGGCCGTAATTTTTTTTGGTGGGGCATTTACCCCGCCACTCGGACGGCGTTTGCCCTCTTCCCATTCCCACCATGAGCGCATCCTCACGTGTCAAGCGGTTACTAACCATTCAATAATAGGAAGCCGCTGAGCTCGGTAAGGGTTCCTTCAAGTACGCCTGGGTTCTTGACAAGCTCAAGGCCGAGCGTGAGCGTGGTATCACCATCGATATTGCTCTCTGGAAGTTCGAGACTCCTCGCTACTATGTCACCGTCATTGGTATGTTGTCGCTCATGCCTCATTCTACTCATCTGTGTACTAACCCATCATTCAGACGCTCCCGGTCACCGTGATTTCATCAAGAACATGATCACTGGTACTTCCCAGGCCGATTGCGCCATTCTCATCATTGCCGCCGGTACTGGTGAGTTCGAGGCTGGTATCTCCAAGGATGGCCAGACCCGTGAGCACGCTCTTCTTGCCTACACCCTTGGTGTCAAGAACCTCATCGTCGCCATCAACAAGATGGACACCACCAAGTGGTCTGAGGCCCGTTACCAGGAGATCATCAAGGAGACCTCCTCTTTCATCAAGAAGGTCGGCTACAACCCTAAGGCTGTCGCTTTCGTCCCCATCTCCGGTTTCAACGGTGACAACATGCTTACCCCCTCCACCAACTGCCCCTGGTACAAGGGTTGGGAGCGTGAGATCAAGTCCGGCAAGCTCACTGGCAAGACCCTCCTCGAGGCCATTGACTCCATCGAGCCCCCCAAGCGTCCCCTTGACAAGCCCCTCCGACTTCCCCTCCAGGATGTCTACAAGATCGGTGGTATTGGAACGGTTCCCGTCGGCCGTATCGAGACTGGTGTCATCAAGCCCGGTATGGTCGTTACCTTCGCTCCTTCCAACGTCACCACTGAAGTCAAGTCCGTCGAGATGCACCACGAGCAGCTCACTGAGGGCCAGCCCGGTGACAACGTTGGTTTCAACGTGAAGAACGTCTCCGTCAAGGACATCCGACGTGGTAACGTCGCTGGTGACTCTAAGAACGACCCCCCTATGGGTGCCGCCTCTTTCACCGCCCAGGTCATCGTCCTCAACCACCCCGGTCAGGTCGGTGCTGGTTACGCTCCCGTCCTCGATTGCCACACTGCCCACATTGCCTGCAAGTTCGCCGAGATCCAGGAGAAGATCGACCGCCGAACCGGTAAGGCTACTGAGTCCGCCCCCAAGTTCATCAAGTCTGGTGACTCCGCCATTGTCAAGATGGTTCCCTCCAAGCCTATGTGTGTTGAGGCTTTCACCGACTACCCTCCTCTGGGTCGTTTCGCCGTCCGTGACATGCGACAGACTGTCGCCGTCGGTGTCATCAAGGCCGTCGAGAAGTCCACTGGTGCTGCCGGCAAGGTCACCAAGTCCGCTGCCAAGGCCGCCAAGAAATAAGCAACTTATTTCTGAAATGACAACCTTCAGTGGGATCTTACGACTTCGATCTCACGCCCAAGGGCTGATGTACTCGCTTCTACGACGAAATGATCATGTTGGCATGAGCACTCGGCTTTTGTCTGGGGGCACATAATGAGAGGCAAGGAAAAAAGGCCAGGATCTCGGTTGTGTGCAAATCAAAAAAAGAATAGAGAGTCTAGAAGTGATTCGTGCAAAAATTTCTTGTTCCTACATATGATGCTTGTGATGTGACGTGATTGCTGCAAATGAAGCTTGTTGTGATGTAACTTCTGCTCAATTGAAGTCGCATATATTGTGCGTTGACACCCAGATCACTCAAGTCAGACGTAGTTCGGTACGGTGGATGGCTCATTGCGTGTGGCGGTCACAGTGATACTGTCTGTGCCGTACCACTTGTCTTGTTGATGTTGTATTTTGGTGTGTTGAATGATACATGATGCCCCGTTTCTATATGTTCGTCTAAGAATGATGTTACATATGATACACATACTATTTTAGTATACAATATTATCTTTTCTTTCCCTTTCTGCATATCCGAAGCTACCTCTTGCAATCTCGACGATTTCCTCATTCACAACGTTGCACATCACCCAACATTGCGCCGTTCTGACATCGTTTCGGTCGTAGCATGCTCAAACACTTCATTTGAGAGCGCCTCAAAGCTTTTTGCGTTTCGAGTTACTTGGTGTCGGTTGTTTTTTATTTGAAGTAGACTTTTTCTTCTTCTGAGCGGGCTGCTTTTTAGCAGGCTTTTTCTCGTTAGGAAGCGTGTCGAAGAACCCAATGACGCCGTTCTGGTCCTTCGCTCGGTTGTCTGAAGTCGCTCGGCTGGCGAACTGGGCAGCGAAGGCATCTGCATCTAACATTGTAGCGGGTTTCTGTAGCTCTGGGAGGGTATATTTGCTTGGCGTGCCCTTGGCTTTCTCGGCATTTGCTGATTTCTTTGGCGTTGCTTTGGGCTTGGGTACTGGCTCCTGGGTTGCGAAGTACTCACTCTGGACCTTTTTGCGAGTCTTCTCCTTTTTAGTTGCCACATCTTCCTTTTGAGGTTTTGGGGGCGTGTCGTTGTCTTCTGGCAAGTTGTCGCTCGGAGGAGTATCCTTAGGAACACTCGTCCTTGAATTCTTGTGGTGGTAGGCAGCATCGATGCCGTAGAGCTTCTTGTTGTCTTCATCTACAAAGGCCTTAGGGTTTGCGTACTTGTTCAGGAATTTCATGAGATCATCTGTCGCTTTCCTTTCGGCGATAGGATCGCGATGTCTCTCGCTAGACACCTTCTCGTCGGATTCGGTCTCGTCAAGCTGTTGCTCGTCAGGCTTGGGTGTCTTGCCGAGGTTGAGCTCATAAGTCTGGCCCTCCGCCGCCACCAATGCCTCTATGTCGTCAAAGATCTCAACTGGAGCTCCTTTCATTGGCTTTGGGCCAGATGTGCGTTCATTCACACGGCGACGGGTTTCAAGCTTGCCACCATTCGCCTTCGTGGCTGACTCACGCTCGCCGCCACGACTACGCGAATCAAATCTCTCATTACCCATCTCAATGGCTGACCTATGTTGATGAAAGCGGCCACGCGGGCCAGGCTTGTCACCGTCTCCGCTCGTAGCTGGTCTGTATCGATTGACGCGACCGCGCGAATCAAACTTTTCGTTGTCAACAATGACGTCCTCAGGGAGATCCTCTTCAAACAGGTTGTAACTGAAATCTTCTAGCTGGCGGCTCTTGATAGTTTTGTAGCCTTCAGACCAGGAGAAGCGTTTTCCAGTGGCTATGTCCTCGACCAGTTGTAAAAAGCTCACACGTCTCTCATCCTTGAAAGCAACTGGGTTCTCGCCTGGCAAACCAGCCTGGAGTGTAATCTCTTGGCGTTGGCCGCCGTGCTGTCCAGCCTCGATGCTAGAGTAGCGCAGTGTGTGGCCATTCCATGGCATTTCCACGGTCTGATGGATCTCAGTTCCACGGAAGTCGTAAAGAGTGGATCTGTCCTCGGTGTTCATCCTGCCGCTGCGACTTCCTCGCAACCATGATCCTGGAACCCTGAGCGTAGCCTGGCTCGGTGTTCGAAGTTGACCTTCACGAAGGTTGAGTTGCGATTCCTCAAAGAAAGTCCTCAGGCCTGGAAAAGTCACTTTGAGAGCCCGGGAGCGCTTATGCTCAAGGCGGACATCCACAGCCTCTGTAGGAAGCAGCACGTCGCTGTTGTGCCAAGGCACATAAATGTGGGCGCTTACATCGTCTGGGATCTTGAAGTTGTCAAGGTCAGCCTGGGGGTGGATGGGGATGGTAATGTAGACTGCAGGATTTGCATGGGGTTTCTCAGGACCCGTTACTGAGCTCTTTGAAGGATCGAAATGAGGCGAAAGGTGCATAACAATGGAAGTGGTCTCCTTCAGGGGCAAGTCGTTGTCGGGTTTGAGGCGGGAGAAAGCAGCGGGATGAGGTGTAAGGGGAGCTAGGATGCGGCGGTTGCGGTAGAGTTCCTTCATCGAAGTGCTAGGGCGCTGGTGTAGGATATGGCCAAACCTTGCTGTAGTAACGTCTACATTTCCACTGCGAGGACATTTCTCTTCGGGAATCGCTGATTCGGAGGGCAGCCCAAGCGGAGAAGTGTCTCGAGTGTATTTGCTGATAGGCGCGACAATTCTCTGCCACTTCCGGAGCTTATCTCTCCACGACATAGCCCGAGCCTGGCGTTGTACAGGGACGGGCTGGCCAGTGACTAGGTCTTGGTCTTGGTCGTCCGATCGCGGAAGACACTGGAGGACACCGTGGTCGGCGCCCGGGACGACACGGCCAACGATTAAGCGGAACACTATATCTGCAGGGTCCTCCGTCTTGGTTGGAGGCTCGTCAGACTGGGGCATCCAGGAGACGCGCAACTTCTAGATACCAGTTAGTATGATATTGAACGTTTCGTGAACGACTGGAATTTCATACCTCCCAGGTGCCAACCTTTACAGGCGTGATTGAAGTCTTGGTTAGCCGGCCGAGCTCCTTGCGCTCTGTCGCCGTCAGGAGTAGTGATCGAGTCTTCGGAAGTTGGGGGGCAACGTCGATGACCCGGCTCTCCATCTTCTGCACGGCCTGGTCGATATGAGCGAGGATACCATAAGTAGTTGACTTCTTCGCTGTAATATTGAGGCGGCATCTCGGGGTATGCAGTGTTAACTTCTCGTCTTCGCCGACTACGAAATCCCTTCTGAGCTCCCAGAGTAGACGCCCTATGTTGTTGGGGCCATCTATGACTGCCAGTCAGCAAGTATACCATCAGGCTCAGGTTGTTGGGAACAAACAGGTGAGAAAGGGGAAAATGCCGGGATCCATCCAAATGAACGCTTTTCCAAGATCGTCCGCATGTTCCTGAACCTCGATCTTCCATTTATCCAACACGATCTTCTGAGCAAGACTGGCCTTATCATTGCCACGCAGTCGAACCGAATTCATTGATGTCCATGGTACAATCTGTTCTATCCACTCGTATTTTACCATGTCATAGTCCTGGGGTTGTGGGTTGCGAGCACTGTGATACGCCCGTAGCTGGGTGACTGTGAAACCGTCGCAAAGAGTGTTGACGAGCTTGTCGATTTCTGTTATACGCAAAATTCGACTCACGGGGCGTAGTTCGTCGATATTCTTGAATATCTCTTCAGCTTCAGGCTCTGTCATTTCGGAAGGACTCAAATTTTCCCAGTCAAGCTCTGTATTTTCTATAGGCTTCGCTTCCATCACGGTGGGGGGTCGCCGCTCGATGCGTGTCATATTCGGATTGTTGATGATAATAGCATCAGCTGGCATTCCCAGAGTAGAGACTCCAAGGGACTCATCATGCATAAGACGATCGTAGAGGCGTCTCTTTGGCAAAGGCATGAGCTCGTCCCCAACATCTTGGGCTTCTAGTTCAGGTAGTACAGATATTTCGACCCCGGGCTTCTGCGATTCTCCCAAAAGGTCATCCAGAGCATCCAGTTCGGAGCTAGGCGAATGTGTTGACGAAGATTTGGGGAAGTCGGGTAGGTCAGGTAAAATGTAGTTTGATGATCGCGGCTGTGATGGGGATTCGTCCAGTGCATCGTCCAGTATTGCTTGTGCATCGTCGATTGGCTTGTCCGAGAATGTCTCGTCTCCAGGAGACGCCTTTATGTCGGACTCGGGTTTGGAGATCGGGTCCTCGTCTAATTGATGTTCCTCGGAGCTACTAGTTGGCTCAGAGTCGACGTCGGTGGTGGAGGAAAGATTCGGAGCCGGTGTCGCGTGTTCTGACTCTGTAGGTGAAACCTTCGACTCTTCGTCGAATTGCTCCTCTTTCAGCGTTGTTTTAGAAGCGTCCGTATTCGTTACAAAAGGCTCAACCTTGTTCTCCCCTGCATTTCCAAGGTCGGATGTATATAATCGTCGTGCCAGGCCTTCATGGACTGGACTTGGTCGGAAGCCCAGTCCTGTGCTGCGTTGTGTTATTAGACCAAACCTGCATGCCAGGCGAATACGCGGCACTCGCACCGCTCTAGAAATCATTGAGAAGTAAAGTATAGATAGTGAAGCCCCATGAGGGAGCAGAATGCGACAATGCGACCAAAATTGCCCAAAACTAGGGTAGAGAGAGACCAGTGTTACTAGAAATTTTATCCGATAAGCGATAACCCGATAGTCTAAGCGATAAGCTCCCACCTGTCTGATAAGACTCAACGCGTCTAAGCTTGGGAGACCGCGTATAGCCTTTCGTCAGTATAAGCCAGCGGCAGCCCCTCCATCTTTTTCATTTATACAAAGTCGCCAATATTTGCATCATTGGAACTTTGGTTGTATCGGTCTGAGTACTGTGTAAGATCTCATATCGAGTAACACTAATTGCTTGCTATTACTATGCCTACACAAAGGCGCCGCCGTCCTGTGAGTTCAATTCTTCGGTGATTCACTAACAGAACGAAGCTCTAACTTACTATACGCTTCAGGCCCAAGACGAGGAATCAGAGGAAGATGTTCGTCCCCGTCAACGGAATAGGGTCGATTCAGAGGACGAGAACGAACAAGAACCAAGCGATGCCGAAATGGACATAAACCAACACCATGCCCAAAGTGCCGACGATCAACTGGTGAAGAAGCTGGTGCGGTACGTTATTTCCTGCGAGTATTCGAGAACCGCGATCCGACGAGACGGTATTAAAGAACGAGGTAACAGGAAATCTTGGGATAACAGGCCAAAGCTAATTCAAGAATAGTCCTCGGCACCCAAGGCCGAGCATTCAGGCGCATCTTCGATTTGGCGCAAACACAGCTCAGACGGGTCTGGGGCATGGAATTGAGGGAGTTGCCTGTTAGAGAGAAGATGTCGCTCCAGGAAAAGCGCCAAGGTACAGCTATCATCCATCACCCTTGATCTAGCTACTAATACCGCATAGCTATGAAGGCTAATGCCCAGCCCAAGCTCGGTTCTGGCGCCTACATCCTTACGTCGATATTACCAGAAGCGTATCGCCATCCAACAATCCTCGCCCCATCCAAGGCACCAAGTGCGGACGACGAAGCTACGTACGCAGGATTCTACACAATGGTCATTTCGATGATTTCCCTGAGCGGTGGAGAATTGACCGAACAGAAGTTGAGGCGCTACCTCCAGCGGCTCAACGCCGACCAGAATGTGTCAATGGACAAGACAGAAATAATCTTGAAGAGGATGGAGAAACAAGGCTACGTTGTCAAGAGAGTTGAAAGACCACCTTTGGGCCAAGACGGCGACTCAACTACGACATGGCACGTCGGGCCTCGCGGAAAAGAAGAAGTCGGCGTTGATGGTGTGATGGGCATGACGCGGGAGGTTTATGGCGACAGCTGGGATGACGATGACGAGAAGAAGCTTCGTGCGAGTCTGAACATCAGGGATGCGCCTCAGCAGGACGGCGAAGAAGACGACGAAGCTGTGGGCGAAGGCAGTCGAATGCGGGGATAAGACAAAAGGGATGAGGACTAATGTCGACATTATGATACCCCAATACAGACCAAACAATTAATGTCTAAGATTGATACTGTTTGCGATTTTGTATGGTGAAATATCGTATTGTAGGTCTAAAATCTTCCCTACCATAGGGGTATTAATCCTTGACGCCTTTCCAAATTCCCGAGCGAAACGAAACCTTGCTGAATCTATTAGCTCTGCCTGCGATATCGTATTGCCCATCCGCTCTAATCCTCGCGTGGTGGAGGAGGACCACAAGGCTGTACCATTTTCTGCATCCAATCCAACAGGTTAGTTATTGGCCTTTGACAAGGAGTAGCTTGACATACCCTGATCATCTGCGCGCGAATCTTGGTAATGGGTTCATTCTCAGCAAGCGCGATATAAGAGAGAAGAGGCCTATGGCCGGCGATGGAAGAGTATGTGTCGCGCTGAATGTTGGTGCGCCACTCCCAGCTTGTCGTGTCCGGGTGACCAGTGCCGATGTATTTCGCTTGGAGGCGCTCGAGTTCTTGTTGGGTACGGAGTTTGTCGGCCTTGCTCTTTGTCAGCATGCGATGTTTGTGATTGGGATTGGAAGAGACGTACCATGTTGTGATGTTAGAGATGGTTGTTTGTTAGCAGACGAACGAATGCGCTGAGACGGCGAAAGGATGAAAGCTGATGCGACTGATAAGATAGGGCGCCTCGGTAGGTGCATAACGCCAGGACTTGTACATAGTACAGCAATGGCTTTTGAAATTGATAGAAATTCATGCAAATGAAATAATTATACAAGTGAGATCACTTCGCAATCTCTATATACTTTTCTATATACAATAAATGCTTACATTACTGTCATTATGGGCATTGTTGACCTGATTCATATGCAAAGCGCTCATTTCCATGTAAGTCGAGATGATGAGAGATTTCAGGTGGCCAAGCTGGTGCTGCTCAAGACTTGCTTCTTCAGCCAAGAACATACCTAGGGACTCAACATTTTCTTTTATCTCAGATAACATCTTGACTGTATTGCTGATAGGATAAAGAGAGAATCTGTCAATGGTCTGTAGCGATTGAGAACTACCTACCCAGCTGATGTACACCGCCTAAACATCGGCAGTTTGAACTTTACCTACAGATCTCCAGTCAATGACCCCTGCTTCTCATTTCATCAAGAACAATAATAGACGACGTTAACACGAACTGATAAATCACAAAAAGACCACGCATTAACTACGAGCTGCTAATTCATTGACATAACCAGCACCGTTTCTCATCTTGCATATGAATTTCAGCGACCTCAGCTTTACTGACCTCTTGGCAAACCCCCGAATCAATCATTCCTGCAAGTTTACTACTGAGAGATCAAGAAAGGGTTCAACCTAGTCACGTCAGGATTGGGAACTCCCACTGTTGGAGAAATGGGTTCGACGGGCAAGGTTGCTCTGCCAGAGCACTGGACAGAGTTGAGCGCGGCCAGAGTGCACAGGCAACAATGTGCCGACGAAGTGGATGCTATCAAGAAGACGTGTTTATCAGAATGCGAAAAAGCAAGCGTGGTGGAATGCGAAAAGTGTTTCCCCAAAGTCCTCGACAGGATGCGTGCTCGATATTGCGATGCTGAAGGTAGAGAGTGGTTCTCAGAGCGAAAAGCATTTCTAAATGAACTGGACGTCATGTTTACCGATGTCAGAGATCACAACAAGGTCGACCTCAAGTCAATCGAAGACAGTATTGCATCGGAAAAAGAGGCGTGGTACCGCTGGGTGCTACGCATGTACCCGCAGTTCCTATCAGTAGGAGACGGCGGGGCAGATCAAGATGAACTGCGAGCAATGCTAGACGACCCGGTTAAGCGCTGGGAAGAGCTCACTGAGAGGATATGGGAGGGTGTTGGCAAGCCAGCCAACTGGGAAGCCGACGTGAACTCCCTTAGCGATCAGATTACAGTCGCCAAAAACGACGCAGCATCATTGAAACAGATATATATCAACTTCTTCTTTAAAGATTCGCAAACGGGAGAGGCGGTGGAAAATGCGCAGCAATACCTGGAAGCATATGCGGCTAGCGACACAATGCCTATTGAGCAAGTCATTGATCGGATCTCACAAGATTACAAGGCAAGCCTTACGACGGAACCGCAACGTGAGCATCACAGAAACCGACTGGATGAGCTGCGTCGAGCCAAGATGGCGTTTGAACAGAACAGGCTGCAGAATAAGACTCGAGCCCAAGCAAGCCAAACGCCCGCTGTTTCCCAGGACTTATACAACCTACCACCCTGTGCGGCTTGTGCAGCTACAGTGGAGCCCAAGGATGTTCTCTCGTGCTCGGTGTGCCAAGCACTTGCTCATATGGGTGGCAAGAGGGAATTGACAGTGTGGTGCTCGGATGAATGCTTCGAAAAGGGTGCCGTAAGTGTTGCCAGCTTCTTCGGACTGACTGGATCTAACCTGAGCAGGGCGACCACAATGAATTGGAGCACGACTGCGAGAGCGGAGATAGATGTGTGCAGTATGAGGACGAAGACATCGAAATGCAGGACTGGACTAGCAACACAGTGGCGTGCAAGGAATGCATAGATCAAAAGAGGGATACTATATACTGCTCGATCGGATGTGCAGCATCCAATCTCGCAAAGCATAGGCACGAAAAACATGGACTCAAGACGGCTGCGTACGAGATTAAGAAGCTGGCAGTGCCGCTATGGGAAGTCGTGGAAAAGACTCTGAAGGAGGCAAACCCGGGGCTGAAGTATACAGTGGTTGAATGAGGGCGTACATGTATGTATAACATTAGGTATGTGTTAAGTTGTGTCTGTCTTGACAACTGGTGTATTATTATTTGGGTGTCAGTCGTCAGTATAGCATAGAGGGATTGGGTAAGACATTAATTGAAGAGGTAGCATTTTCCTATATCTTTTTCTGTGACCCTCTGTTCTATTTTTCTGGAACATGGCTCGAGATTCAATACTACTCTCACTGGCTGTTTGTGTGATGTGTGCTTACATCTAATGTCAGCATCTGTCTTGTGTAGGTCATAAGAGCCGAGAGCTGTCGGCGATTGAGCATGATTCGGTTCCTCATTACACCGGCGCAAGTCACGACTCTCTCTATCTCTCTCTTTCACGTTGTCGCATGAGGTCTTATTCTTTTCACTGTTAAACCATTGGCTTCCTTTCAATTCAATACCAATCCGCCACCAATCGACATCTCGACACAAATGGCGAGCGAGTCACCGACAGCTGAGGCTTGTCCAGTTCGGAAGAGAGTCTCGACAGCCTGTGAAGCCTGCCGCGCTACAAAGATAAAATGCCAACCGAGTGAACAGCCTGGAGTCTGTCGCAAGTAAGGCTTATCAATTGAAGATTCGTTTGCAGGGCATCATCTGACGTGAAAGGTGTCTGGAGTCCAAGAAAGAATGTATATCGCGAACAGGCCCGCGAACCCGTAGAAGAAGGACAAAATAGTAGGAAGTATTCTGTCGCATGGGGAAATCAGGCTGATAACTTGATACAGCGCGATAGAAACTCATCAACCACCGCCTCCGCCACCACCAGCGCCATCAAAGACCTTCACCATTGACTTTGAAGTTCCAACACAGTTGGACGTTGATGAGAACTTTGACAACCTCCGAGACTCACATGCGCAGTTCATAGACTCAATATTCCCTTCAGATCTAGATGCCGATCTCAGTAGCTTCGAAGACTCGCCCGTCACGAGCTTTCCTACGCCGTCCTCGTCTCACACGCATTCGATACAGTCTTTCCATGCGAAGCCCCAATTCAACCTTGACTCTGCAGAGTCGCTGTTAGTTTCGTTTCGGGGGATGCTGGTTCATTATCCTGCCATTGTGTTGAAGCCTGATGAGACGGTGGCCAGCCTCGCTGCGACCAGGCCGTTTGTCTTGTTAGCTGTATTAGCTGCAGCTTCTGGATCGCGCACTTTACAGGGACATACGCTTTACGACGATGAGTTTCGGAAAGTCTTGGGCCTCAAGTTCGTGGCAAGTGGCGAGAGGAGCATGGAATTGCTTCAAGGCATTCTCATCTATTGCGCTTGGTCAGTAGATCAGCTCTGAACAAGCTTGGCAGGCGTGTTGTTAACATTCGCAGGTACCCGTTTCATCTGAGACCAAAGAACAGACAGGCCTTCCAATACTACCGGATGGCCGGTGATCTCTTGAGTGACCTCGATCTCGACCAAGAAATGCCCAATCTTGACAACATGATACCGGGCGATATGAGCAGTACGCAGCTCGACAGACTACGGGCGTATCTAGCATACCACTATGCCGTGTCCAAGTACGTCCTCCTCGAGATACACCAATATCAACTTACTCACAGTTTGGACAGCTTCCTCTGCACTTGGAAGAAGATGGATCTTCTCATGCCCAAGTGGACGCCCTGGACTGCGACATGCTGCGAACTACTTCACCGCCACGCCGAGGTTGATGGCGATGTTTCACTGAGCTACCTTGTTCGACTTGCAAACATGACGACCACGGCAAATAACTCGATACGAGACAATGATCCACAGGTGAACCAGCAGGTTCAACTTATGCTGCTGGGACTCGAGGCGCAGCACAGGGAGATGAAGGAGACCATGGTACCACATCTATCTCGTTCAGGTAAGCCATTTTTATTGCAGTGCTAACATTTCTAACGTCATAAAGCACCTGTAAAACTTGCACATCTCTTCTTCGACGTCTTTCTACAGGGTGGTGCCATCTTCTGCCTCACACGCGCCAACACAAGAAAACCTCATCTCACCCATCCATCGTCAGTCCGTCTCACACGCTGCGTGAATAACACCCGCGCCCTGTTCGACTACCTCCACAATCTCGACAGCTTCAAGTACTTCACAAGCATAGACTGGACAAAGTTCATCCTCTCCGTAATCCTCGCTGTGCGACTCTCTTTCCCCATATCCGAGGTTCCAGACTGGGACCATACTTGGGCACGCTCACAGTTACGGTTTGACGAATTCCTCGAGTTCATGTGTGACGGGCCGGAGGATCTCACACCTTCTAGCAAACGTGTCGACGTACTCTCCGCAAGCCGTGTGATACTGCGTGTTGTGAAGTCAAAGTACGACAGACGCATTGCTATACTCACAGCACCGAGTCTGACTTCAAAAGGCGTGGGACACCAAGGATGCCCCATGTTCGATAAAGATATGCAGCCATACATATCGGCGTGGGACACAGACTTTGACATGAATTCCGCAATGCTCACACCGGGTCTGAGCACGGATGGGCAGCAAACCATGTACCATGACCTATGGGCGACTATGACCATGAGTTGGGCAAATGATGGCTCAGTGGACTCGTAGAGCTAGCGGAGTTGTTGCCCTATGTATTATCTACAGCCAATGGATGTGATATCTCAACTATCCCCAAACAGTTGGCGTTGTCGACATCAAACTGGAACACTAGACTACCACCCTGGCAAACATGTGACAGATGCCTCATTCACGCAGTAAGCAATCTCATAGCTACAGTTTCAGTCTCATTCTAGGTGATTTGCATACTCGATCCCTGGGTTCGTCGACTAGTGCTGCTACTGCCACCACCGTCGTCCCAAGTTTATCATACCTGCATGAGCATCCCCCTCTCACATACTCCTCCGTACCTACACAAACACCAGAACCAAACTATCTGATCAGCGTCTCAACTTACACCCTACCCACCGGATCATCTCCGCCTCCTCTCCCACGTCCAATGGCCTCAGACCACACCATCTCCGTGCCTCTGCAGGCGTCTTAACACAGAAACCACCCATTTCCACCCCCTGTCCTCGCCCGCACACCCCCTTGCTACCGGCTATTCCCACATGACAACCTCCCTTGTCGCACTGCATCTCTTCCCCTTCCCAATTTCCGTGCCCGTTCCGTCCGCCCGTCGAGGGCTCGGCCCGCGAACCTGGGTAAGCTATATCGTTGTGAAGTAGAGTGTAACCCATCTACAGGCTGTAAACAGAGACAGATGCATATTGGTAAGCACCATCCTCTGGGGCCTCCCGTCACCGGTTCCCGATGGTGCGTAACACGAGCATGAGCATGAGCATGAGCATGAACATGCATCTAAACAGGCACAAGCGCCTCAGTCTGTGTACGAAGCGCCGGCTGCAGCGAATGCAATGCAGCACCACACGAAGCGCGTACTCAGATACACGACCTACTTTAACTTGCATCTGTCAAGCCACACAATGCTACCCTACCCTGTCAGCATTTGTATGCGTGGAACCCTCAGAGCCATTGGTTAAATAACCGGGCTCATCGAGATGGATATGCCTCACCGGTAATGCTGGTTGATACTCATATGATCAAATCTCTAGGACTTGAGCATATACAAGTTGCATTTCTTGATCATGGACGAGGATATCGTCGGCTTCACTTTCCATGCACCACGTTTCTTTGTGGTGGCAGTTGCAACGTCAAGCTGACCGGGCATGTAATGACATTGAAACTGCAATTCAAGCGCTGACAAGCCAACAATCCTACGATGATGAGGCTAGTGGCCTGCGAATGCCCCTAAATATTCGGCAATACTTCGTAATGAGGATGAGAATTTAAGTACGTAATAGACTGATTTCGATTAGCAACGAACGAGGGAACAGACATCACATACACGCGGAGACACGAAAACTAAAAACAAATAAATAGCTTGAAACTTATACTCTATCACCAATAACCGCCTACCAACCGAAGGTAGAATCTGTAGCCGTGTCGTTGAGACTCAACAACATTTACCAGGGGAAAGCCTATAATCCACCGTGCTATGCTTCATCCGCCTTAATGAAGATGTAAAAAAGCTGTGCTTGCAAATGCATGCCCCAACTCGCGTGAAAGCCCGAATTCTGATGCACGAAAAGAAAACAAGATGATCAAAAATAAAGCAATAGAAAGAAACGCCCTATTCCTGCGCCTGACGTGGTGCATATATGGATATATCGCGTTAAGCCCAGTCCCCTCCCAATGTTCCATTGATGCTGTCCTCCCTTCCAAATGCGACATTTTGAAGAGCTCTGATCCAATAGCAACAGATAAGCTCAAGTATGCCTTGTATCGTTGCCAAGTCTGACCAACATAACCATCAAGAAGGACTTCAAACGCCAGTTCTGTGGTGATGGACCAGATAAACGAACTCCTCAATGCCGATGCGGTCTGCTGGAAATGCCCAGTAGTAATATCTTGGTATGCGTGTGTCGAGTCCTTCATCTCGTGTAGCCGTCCGATCCCATGCTCCAATCCTTCTGAATGCAAACGCGGGACGACCGCTCCAGTTTCTTCCATGCTCCAGGGAATCCTGATCCATCCTTACCTTATCCCAAACAAACTCCCAGCATTGATATGAACCAAACGAATCTCAATAGCCCGCGCTTCCCTGAACCCCGCTCTTTCATGCAAGAACACTCTCCTTTGTGACTCGCCACATCTCAAATCCTGACCCTCATTCTTCTTCACTTCCCTTGGCGAATCTCGCCACCCTCTACCCTCTTTATTTTGCTGCTTTTCTCTTCCTCTTTTGGGTTTGTACCGTGAAGTTAAAGACTGCGCCTCAGTTGCAGTTGCCAGTTGTATTGAGAGAAATTAGGGGTGCGGTAAGTCAAAGAGGTTTGTAGCGAAGGTTTATGGGTTGAACTCGAATTACGAGATCCAGGCCAATAGTGCGCCAAGTTACACCAGATCAAAACTGATGATACTTGGTGTCTGTCGGCTCTGGATTATACCCACACCTGATCGAACCATCCACAGGACGGCTGTGACTTGAAGAAGCACTCCCAACTGCGAGTAAACAAAACGCCGTGTATAAACGATGAAAATAGATGGGTGTTCGTAAAAAATGGGGAATCATTGAGTAAGTAGAAAGGAAAAAACAAAACAAAACATAAAAAGCAATGCATAGATTGAGCACGAAAGTCCAGTCTAACAACAGGTA
This sequence comes from Fusarium miscanthi, assembly GCA_014898875.1. Taxonomy (NCBI): domain Eukaryota; kingdom Fungi; phylum Ascomycota; class Sordariomycetes; order Hypocreales; family Nectriaceae; genus Fusarium; species Fusarium miscanthi. The sequence goes on from JAAVUA010000179.1 coordinate 85,156, forward strand.
GAGTCACACATAAAACCCAAGCATGTGGACCGTGATCGTCAACCATGGTGAGTATTTGGGTTAATTTCCCAGCATATAAGCTGGACTGAAGCCTGCTGATGGAGCATGGGCACTGTGAGGCGATGGCGTAGCATGGTTGTTGAACACAGGAACAGGCCAGACTTGGTGTGTGAAACCACCAAAAGTGCTAGCGGGGCTGGGATTCATCGTGGCCCCTCCATGGAAGGGGCCTCGGCCGTTTCCGAGCATTGGCTGGGGAAGACCAGGAGGCGGTCCAGGAGCTGGACGGTTAGCTGACCCGAAAGCATTCATAGAAGCAGCAAGGTTGCCATTCATTTGACCCAGTGCGCCTGGGTTTGCGTGAGCAGGATTCTGACCAGCTCGCACGCCAAGGGGGTTCTTCGAGAAGCTGAGTCGAATTCCACCCTTATTGCTGTTGGACAAAAGTTTCCCATAGAGTTCCGTCAGTGCCTTGGATGCGAATGGGATGTCTTCGAATTCGACAAAGCACATAGGCCCATTTCCCTTTGTGCGAAAACAAAGACGTTTGTAGCCCCGCTGCTTGGAGAAGAGAGTCTTGAGTTCCTCCTCCGCCGTGTCCATGGGAAGGTTACCAACATACAGAGTGTTGCAAGGGGGATTCTGATCAGCCGTATTGGCGTGTGGATAGTTCATACGTCCGAATGGTGATTGGTTTGGAGTCTGATACCCAAAACCACCCTTGCCTGACGGAGACATAGGGCCAGACTGTGCTGACATTCCGCTTCCATATTGAGGTAGAGACGAAGGAGCAGAAGGAGGCATGTTGGTGTTGAGTGAAAGAGCAGACATGCCGTTGATAGGAACACTAGGAGCTGTGGACCTGCGCGGTGCATTGTCGAAGGAAAGTGCGTCTTCAACAAAGTTGAGGGTGTCATAATTATCGTCAAAGGAATCATTAGCGATGAGGCTCTTGCCTGTCACCCTACCAGGCTCGGTCAGGTGATTGCCGATAGGAGATTGCGAGGAGAAAATCTTCTGCAAGCTGACCTCACTCTGAGGAAGCTCGTGCCCAGGGTAAACATTAGTTGTCTGAGGGGAGATGCTCTCTAGTGATTGAAAGACCCCGCTGTGAACGGGCTCTGTAGGCTGTTGATGCGCGACAGGGGGCTCGTCGTCGAGAATTTCGACTCTCAAAACCGCACTATTGGAAGTGTTCGCGCACCCATCCAGCAGCTTTTTGGCATGCTCGGCGCCTGTCCTTGTTCGGAATTTGAGTAATGCTGTAAGATAGTGTTGTTCTGTAGATTTCACGGGAAGGAGTTCGACATCAACAAGATCTTGCGACCAAACCAGCATATACCGCACTGACTTCCTGGAGGTTTCTAGCGGCAAATTTCGAATTAAGACATGAACCGGGGAAGATGAGGAGCCTATCGGTGTCGGGGTATAGCTGTGGTTATCGCGCGACATCTGCGGATGAGGATATGGCGGTGCCATAGATCGAAGGCCAGGACTGAGAAAACTAGGTGTAGCCATGGCTGAGAGTGTTGCAGCAGGCGCACCTGTACTTGTGGTGTTGGATAGGGCTGCCGTTGCAGCAGAGGGTTTGGCTGAAGCGGCGGATGGAGGCGGCAGAGGGCTTGTGCGATACGCAAGATTGGCTGTTGGAGATGCGATCCTTGTTGGATCGGATGGTGGTGCGCTTCGATCAATGTTCATTGCCCACTGTGCAGTTGCATGAGCTGGGACAAGGCTTGATTCGTTGGGGAAACACGATTTGGAGTTAAGCGAATGCGACTGTCGAAGAGATCTGGGAGTTCAAGCTTGTCGTGATCGCGTTCGTCGGGTATTGGTACAGTCGCGGGCGCAATCGCAAAGTTGATGATGAGTGTGTCGTCAAAATTTGAGAGATGGGTGAATGGTTTGAGGCGGATCGTAATCTGGCGCGATCTGCCTATACGTGGTAGTTGAGGATCGAGGTGAACAGTTGCGCGTTGATGGCTGGCACCGATGACTGACTCAATGATAGCCGTATGCAATTGGGTCTGAAGGCCGCTATGATCAAGACAAGTATGATACGCGCTCTGTAAGTGCGATGTCGTGTTAGCAAGATGCTGGGTGAATGCGCTGAGAAAATGCCGTGAAAAGGAGTGCGACAGACAGGACAGGACGGATTGTCGCAGTGAGCAGAGCAAGCAGGTGTGGTGCAAGGTGCGATGAATGTTGCGAGTATTGGGGAGGGGGGCCGCTGTGGTTAATGTAGGGGGCGCCAGAAACTCTCCATACCCCAGCCGCAGGACACGGCTACCTTAGGTAGGGGAGAAACGGTAGCGGCAGCGGTAGTGTCTGTAGCGAGAAGATGGTGGGAAGGATTGGCAATGCTTGGTATCTAGATAGTAGGTAGGTGGATTTGGGGCCTGCGTGGGAGGTATGGGTGTCCCGAAGATCAGACTGGTATGTGACGGAGATACGCTGGGGTGAGGGAATACGGGAGTGTACCTTGGTGCCTGAATCAAGCGAGGGAGTTTTAAACACCTTGTGTAAGAGGAGCCAAGGGAATGGAGACCAACCCAGAGAGTGCGACTCGGTGGGTAGCAGCAGAGTGACGGGACAGGCGGAATACCCCTAAAGTTCAGGTAACACACAAGAGTGGCACGGGTATTGATGCCAGTACAGTTGTTACTTGTCCTTGGCTACCAAAGATTGAAGAGGACGACAACCCTGCGAAATCCTGCAAGTGTGCGGGCATGTGTGTGTGTGTGTAGATGGAGGGATGATGTTGGGAATGAAGAGGAGAAACGGGGAAATGAAGTGGATAGTTTGGAAGCAGGACGGGAGATGGACAGAGAGGGGGGAGCAAGACCGTCCGTGTGATATTGTTAACCACCTTACCTTAGTAAAGTCACTCACTTATTTAAGAGAGATACAGATGTGTAAGGCAAGGTAGGCAAAGGAGGTAGTGGAGATAGGTGAGTTGGAGGGTAGCAACGGCAGCGAGAATCGCAAAGTGCGGCGCGGGCGCAAGTACCTTAGTCTGTAGGTAAGGTAGGTAGGTAAGCTGGTAGGGTAAGGTAAGGTATACTCGGTAGCTGGAGGTGAGAATCTGTCGCACGTCCCGGTAATTCCTCAGCGAGGCCAAGGGACAGTAAGTAAGTAGTCAAGGCCGGTTTCCATCTGACGCTCGGTCCAAGCACTGCTGATCGATTTGGTTTCTCGCTCGGGCTGGGCTGCTTCGGCTGCTTCCAAGTCTTTGGTACAATGGAGTAAATTGGATCCGTCCTTGTCCTTGTTGTGCCTGGACGCACTGGACGCTTTGCTTGTCTTTAGTGGACACGGCCTTCGCTAGCGAGTGTCGTGTCCGGGGATCAGGTCCGGGGATCAAGGGCTCAGAGAAGCTTGGACTAAAGTGGAATGGTTGGGAAATAGAGTGGTTTTCTGCTTGGTTTCGAAGATGCTATTGTTGATTCGAACACCTGGAGAAAATACTGATGAGTAGAGAGCTGTTATAGACGCCCCAAGGTAAGATACGGCAGATGGTGCAGGTCGCGTTGATATCCAAGGATCCCAAATGCGTTTCTTGCAGGTCCTACAGTGGTGCGCTGGACTCGGCGTTGTATGCAGTCAGTATAGTATGCAGTTGGCTGATACAGTCCCGTCGAAGCTGTTTCAGCCGCGATTGAGACTCGATGTGCCTGAGATGGTTCGAATGTCAGATTAGCCACTCAAGATCCAAGCGGTCATCTGTATACGTACCTACGCAATAAGTTGCTTCTATGTAATCCTCAGGCAAATCAGTCCGTCCATACCTTAATCAATGAAGAGGGGGAGAAATGCACTTGGAGAGGTCAAGGAGGGTCTCAGATTTTTAATAGATGAGGCCAAGGAAGGTGAAAGTTTATTTATTGAGGTGCTTGCCAACCTGGACCTTGCCTTACACGACCAAACCTCCCCCAACACGGGCACGATATGGATATTCGGCAGTACGTAAGCTATGATACACTGACAACTTTCTTCTGCCCAACTAGAGTTAAACGCTCGCTTGGCTTTAATTCTAACCACAGAGCTCACCCAGACTGTATGCAGATATGTTGACGCGAAGCTTATATGTGTGCATCAGGAGGAAGCCCAGGTGAGAGGAGACTCTGGGAGAGTGTGCACTGATTTGTTGTCCCAGGAGTGTGAGCGAGTGTGAGTGACTGAGTGGGGTGTGTACGCAATTTTTTTTTGGCGTCAATCGTGTATTCGTCTCGAGGCTATCGTACCAATCGGAGCACGATCGCATGGTGTGGTGCAAAGTCAAAACAAAAGAAAGTCTGTCTACCTGAAGTTTAGCGCAATCCGGCGCCATCTAGCGAATGAATGACTTCTTCTGAGGTTGAAAGTGGTTGACGCTAAAGGTGGAGGTTGACGCTAACCTTTCACAACAGACCAGACAAGATAGACATGGAGGGGAAGGGAGGGAG
>JAAVUA010000180.1:0-24930 GCA_014898875.1 Fusarium miscanthi
ATGCCAGCCCTTCTGACTTTAGCACTGCTCTTTATAGCTACTTCTACGCAGGTATAAGATCCTGCATGGGCCTGGTGCTGCCCTTGAACTCGCACTTCGCGGATCGGATCCGAGAACGACGTGCATTGCTGATGAAGTATGGCCCAGTTCGCCAGGATTGCATCGTATCTACGCACCTTTGAGCACCAACGACAGCAGCCAAGGCATGTTCAACCCACATCTGGCAATTGAAGACGTTCCAGACAGCACTCGCTTCTATATGGACAGTTCTGATGACATACTTGCCCCGAAAGCATTTGCCAATGTTGGTGTACCTCCTTGGGGAGTCCAAGGCGCTAAGTGAAACGACAGTACCTCTAAATATATTAACTGTATCACTCAATGATCTGAATCAATCCATCCGGCTAGGAACGAAAGATTCTACGGGTTCCCGTGGTTGGATGTGCCTCTGCAATGTGTATGACATGTCGTTCAGAGAACTGGTGTGGATGGGGGTTAGCAGATTGTCAGCTTCTTAGTTGACTTATACATCGACCTAAAGCGACCTGGACGACTCAGCTTGTAGTTGTACTCTTCAGAGTGTACGGGCACAGCCAGCTTCATCTTCCATACCTTACTTGAGCGTCTACTTTATCTTCACCGAGTCCTGAACCCTTTAAATAACACAATGACCTAAAATATAGGGGCTAATGGCCGACAAAGAACGAACTCGAACGGTCACCGATGATTCATAGACCTTGGATGCATGCTTGTGCTGTTGACGGCAGATGAGGGCTGGCTATGGGAAGAAGGAGGTTATTGGAAATGTGTGAGAGGCAGAAGATAGCGGTACGAGGCTGGCCAGAGGCACCCTCTAACAAGGAATGCAGAAGGTTGACATGCTGGATAGGTAGAGAAAGGACCAAAAGTGGCCGCATAGGAAGTGGCCTGAAGGGTGCCCTAAGCCTCCTATGCCTCGTATCATACATACAACGAGCGAAAAAATGGATTTATTTAACTTGATTCCTTTGTTTAGGACCGCACTCTGTTCCACGGGTCTGGGATGTTATACTTCAAGCAAAGCCGGCTGGTGTTCTACTTCAATGAGCTAAACTCCAATGTTGAAGCTACCTATGTTGGGCAACGCTTCTCCAAACGATGGCAGAGCAACATAAGGGGTGCTCTCACGCGCATGAACCGAGGTTGTCATGAAGATTGTAGGCTTCCAAGCTTCGGTCAATGGACACACCATGCCAACTACGTTCATCTTTCTTTCATGTGCTCAGCGACTGATCCCCAAAGCCACGTGGGAGCCATCCGTCCATGTCATCTGGTGTCTCAAGAACACGGGACGACCACGTTTCACATCACAGGCACAGTCATAAATGACATGGAAAAAGTAGCTCGCTTTAGCCCATCATGAGGGCTCCGATTTTGATGTGTTTAATAACCTATTATGTCAACGCCGAAAACGCCAAACCCAGAACCCGCATGCGTCAACCATCTTCTGTCTCAACTAATAGCTTACAACCGTCATGCTCGCCTAAATACGGTACGTTCCAATAAAGCTCCAAAGAAAGTTCAACCGTGAATTTTGGCCTTAGTTAGCCCGCTTCTTGCTCTTCTGAGCCATCTTGCGGAATGCCTCCATACCGCCTGCACCGAGGGGACGATGGCTGGAGTTTTGCGAGCCCATAAAAGTGCTCTGGGGAGCAACAGTGTAGCTCGAAGGCAAGTTGACCATACGCGCCGAGTTGTTACCTCGCGATGGGGCCAGTAGACGTTCGCGCTCAGCATCCTTGGCGTTGACAGCAGGACGCTGCGAAAGACTGAATTGAGAGTTGGTCTTCTGGCGTTGTGCCATCTTGGCAGATCTGGCATCAAAGTTAGCGCGTGTGAATAACAAGTTCTTAGGGAATACATACTCATAATCGTAGTCACGGGTCTCGATCTGGCGCTTCTTATAATCGTCGGTTCGTTTCAGGATAGGCCGACTCCATTCTCCCAGGAGTCGTGTAGCAATTCTCTTGATACTGGGTTCGGGCTTCTTGCTACGAGTATAGAACACCACCACTCTTCCGATACCGCTGCTGAGGAGTGCCTCTTTCTCGATGTTCATCTTGGCGAGAGCGTTGAAGATGTCACGTTGAATGTTGTACGCAGGAAGAGAGCCGTCGTTCAGAGGCTCCAAGAAGAACTTGACGTGCTGCAAAAAGTTCGTATCGGGGTCCAGGACGGCGTGTTGGACGTTGTTTCGGTTCAAGATAGCGGTGACCTCCGGGAGAAGCTTCAGCTTGTGCAGAGCTGGTTGGCCGGCCTCGCGAGCCTGGTTATCAGCCTGACAGGCCTGCTCCATCTGTACCTTGAGATCCGCTAGAAGGTCATCAATCTCGTCCTCAAGATCCTAGGTAAAAAGAAATTAGTGCAAGAACTTGAGCATATGCACCTTGTCAACCTACAATCTCATCCTTCTTCCTGCGCTTGAGACCGCTTGGCTTCTTGATTGCCGCATCTATCATTCGGTCGAGTTCTCGCTGCTTTCGCTCCGCTGGTGTAAGGTGCTCCTCCTTCTCTGGCTCTGGACTAGCAGGCTTAGAACGTTGACGTCGCTCTCCATCGCCAGCAGCGCGTCTTGAACGTCGTGACTTTTTACCCGCATCCTCTGCATCATCCATATCAACATCTTCATCTCGATCTCGGCGCTTCTTATCTCGGCGGCCTTCACGTGGCTTCTTTGGGGCCTCTCCGTCTGCACGCTTTCGCTTTGTAGCTTTCAATGTGCGAGCAACATCTTCGTCAATGTCGACGGGACGGTCCTCGATGTTCGCCGTTTCTGGGTCGTAGTCCTCGAACTGATCCTCATCTACCTCGGACAGCGCATCCGAGTCGCGATCAGAATCAGCCGCGGCGACAGCATCATCATATTCTTGCTCTTGGCCGTCGTTGACGGGCTCATTGGCGTGCTCGCCAACTGGGGAATCCCTTTCCGACATAGCGTCGCGTCGTCGATCGTGTGAGATCGCTCTGGGAGTTTTTTGTCGCTTGTTGAAACTTGATCTTCACAGCGCTTCAGAGACTTCGAGAGCCTGGTGCTTGAAATTTTGTTGGTGAAGTATCGTCGAAAGCTGTGAATATGGAAAGATTGACAATTCGCAAACCTTCAACTTTCTTTGTCTGGCTGGAGCCGCCACAGGTGCGAGGCGCGACCCCTGTTCGCTGACATAATCCTCAAGCTCCACCTGGAAACCTCAGGCAGGGAGCCCGTACCCTTTGTTTACTTTGGCCTTTTTGGTTGCCACGGATGAATTGAAGAATACTTGATGGATTGGATCTGGCAGCTGCTTTCAGTCACTACAGCTGCCCCGACGTCAACCCCAACCTCTGTCCACCTGGCGAACCTCATATCGTAATCATTCGAGCTATTCAGTAGCTATCATCGATTATGGATCGTCGAACTTACGAAGGTCCTATGGACTGGGAGTACCAGAACAGTGGCCCTTTTGATCCCACAAGTCCTTTTACGCATGCAGCAAAAAGAAACCCACAGAATGGCACGTTTACCTTGACCGGCGTCACAGTTGTAGCTGTAGCTTCTATCGCCAACGGTGTCTAGCAGCTCTTGGCTAACAGTTACTTGTAGTCTTTGGCTCCCCTTCGAAATCGAGCTCAAGACCAAATCCTTTCGCAAACTTAGGGACACCTTCAAAAACGAAGCCGCCGCAATCCTCTTTTACTCCTCAATTGTCTTCGAGAACTGTCGCACCACCATTCCGCAACCCTGCCTTTACAACACCCCGGCGACCTTTTGATGACGTTGCGCTGTCCGAAGCTTCGGGCGCAGAAGATAGCCCTGCCCTGACAGAAGTTTCTGACTTCCCGAACGATACTCCTGAGGCGGATCGTATGAGTGATGTCAACATGAGTGGCATGACGAGTCCCTCCAAGATCGACAAGTCCTTTCGTTACAGCAAGACTCCCTTCTCAAGCAAAAAGCATACACCAGGTCGAGGCGAAATACGGGCGACTCGAGACCTTTCTGTATCAGAATTTATTCGCAAGCGAAAGAGACATAATCTCGATAGAGATGTCAGCAGCATAACTCGACACCGCTGGACAGAGTCAGACTCCGACTCGGAAGACAGCATCGCGCCGAGACGAATTCGTGGCAAGAAGAAGGCAACAAAGGAAGCGCAAAGGGGGTTCTTGGGATCTCTGTTGCACATGTTGGACGAACATCCTAATGCCCCTGACAATCTTTACAGATGGGTCAAGTTGATTGTGAACTTCTTCCTGGTATCAGTCTTTGTCTACATTGGCTGGTCCATTGTAAGCACAGTGAAAACGGATATCGAAAATGCAAATGAGATGGCACGAATTGAGATCATGGGAAGAATTACGGAATGTCAAACTCAGTACAGTATCAACGGATGCGCTAAGAACGACCGTCCGGCGCTCAGAGTGGCATGCGACGAGTGGTCTGAATGCATGACACAGAACCCTGAGGCCATCATGAGGGTCAAGGTGACTGCGAAACAAATCGCAGAGATCATCAACGAGTTTTCTGAAGCAATGAACCTCAAGGCTTGGGTGGGTACCTCATGGAGTATAATACAGATCGCCAAGCTAACCACTTCCCAGGGATTCTTCTTCGCTGTTCTTATCTTCTGCGCCTTCGCGAACAACTTTTTCTTGGGTGGATATGCCAGCAAGCCAGCGCCTCCCGTCCAGTCACAACCCGCAGCTCCACCTCACGATCCGTCCATGGTACCTGAGAACGGTCCCGGATTCATGTGGGTTCCTGTTCAAACACCAAGGATGCAGCGTCACATATTGCTCGACGATGGTACCGATACGGACAGTACACCGCCGCCAAAAATGAAGACGATTCTTGCGCCTCCTTACACTCCTTCACTCCGCCGGAGCCCAAGCAAGACGGATCGAGGCCGTAGCCCTGTTAAAAACCGAAGTCCTAGTAAAGGACGTCGCGAGCCGTTTGCATAGACCTTGACGGAGATTTAGGCATATATTATTTCCTTTGTCGTTGAAACATGGCTGTATAATAGTGGTGCATAGGAACTGGGCGCATGTATATGGGGCGCGGTTCAGTGGTGTTTGGAAAATCAGGTCAAGCATGGATGGTGGTATCATGGACGGATGGACGGATATTGGGGTAGTATTGTCAAAAACTGGTTATACGGCAGTGAACTCTGCATCTTTTGTGACTTGAGAGTTCTCTCAACCCCTCTTATCGCTGTCGGAAGGGCATCATCAGCCACAGAGGCCACAATTGTAGGCCATGTTACAGTGCAGCTCAGCTCAAGGTTATGATCCAAGCTGAATCAATTGAACGTTGAGGCTGTCAGATGCTGATGACGTACTGTGGGGTAAGGTTGAGAGGGGCACCTCGACAGATGGCCCTGGCATGAAAGTTAATTCTCAGGTGAAGATGAAGACAACTGGAATGAACACCAATATTCTGCTCCTTTTTACCCCCTGGACCACTATTCATTAGGTTAGCCCAGCAACTATTGTGTGGCAACTTTTGTGACATTTGCTCCAGTACCATCAGCAGTGCTTCGATCTAGCAATGTCAACTATGTTGCCAAGATATAAATTACCCCAGCCTGTGATCAACGGTGATGTTCTGATCGCCGCAAGCCTACCATATCTCTGACATCATATCCATCGGGGCTCTAGACCTATGCCCTTCTTGAGAGATTTCACTGGACGAAAGATAGGGCTTGGTCATGGTCGTCCATTTTATCCATTTGGCCTTTTCCGATGCGAAGTTACGGTGATGAGATGGACGGCTTAAAGGATGCACCAAATGCAAGGAAGCATGCACAATCTGGCAGACTCCGCAAGATTCCAATTGGACGATAGACGTCTTTTGTGGTGGATGTGACCTCGGATCAGGCTTAGAGATAAGTTTGATGGCGTACAACTTTGTAGTTTTCCCTGCCAAGAAGCTGAGGGGAACTGCGGAGCGGGCCAAAAAATAGCTTTGTCTCAGACATCTAAACGTTCAGAAGAAACATGATTTGCAGTTGGAAAACGGCGATGAGTGGGCGAGCAATAAGAATAGCTAATCGGCAGTCTACAGCTGCAGGCTGATGACTCGTTGAGCGCATTGCCCACTCAGACCACGGCCCTAATTAAATCTCAAGCTTGGTATGGACTGGTCGATCTGGCCACGGCACTCATTCTCATGGTTATCAGAGAACTTGGACAGAAGATCTTAGCTTGAGCTGCCATGATGGATTGGATTACAAAGGCAAGAAAATTTACGCCGGTTAAAAATTAGAGTTCCTTCTTTTCTTCAGCAGTCAAAATCGGAACAACCCTCTGATAACATAACCTGAAGAGGTTACCTCAGGCAGAACCAGAACCAGAACCAGAAAGAGCTTTCATTCGGCCACCTAATCATTTTCCTCAACTTTCATCTCCATCTCTCATCAACAATCTTTATAATCCCTCACGGAGCCTCCAGGTTCGCGGTTCGATCGTCTTCGGTTCCACGACTTGAAGCGTGAGACAAAGACAGGATCCCAGCTACTATAATCGACTACACAGCTGCAAGACATATCATCTGCAACAGAGTTCGCCGAAGAAACGCAGGATTCACTCAGCACGGTAACAGGGCATCAAGCAAATTAAAGCTACAGTCGGAAATCTTCGCCGTGGTTCTATGCCTCAATTTGAACCGGCCCGAACCTGGTAATCGAGCACGACGTTAATCGTGATCGCAATCGCAAGAGATTCTCATACTGAACAAGCCAATCTTCATCGTCCCATTTCTCACATCCCTACAATCAACCAGTTCTCATTTCACCCCCAATTTATTCAACAACTTCCGTTACATGCGCAAAACATCCGCTTTCGGTCTCTATTTGACTTCAATATCTTCAATTGTTCAACTCAAATAGTTGCTAATCTGCGTTGTGCATGGACCACAGCGCCCAACTTTTGGTCTCTATTGCCGGCGCAATCGATGATCGAGTGGACACCAAGTACACCAGCACTTCTTAGCAACCTCGTTAATCCCTCTTGAGAACGCCAATTGCAACAGAAAAAAGAGGAACAATATTGCGCGCTTCAAAACGCCATTGATCTGCGACTCCTGCAAGCCCTCATCTTCTCTACCTTGACTCGCGGAGTCGGCCACGAGCTCCTTCGAAACCCCTGGTCGCCTATCCTCAAACTCGTGAGCTTCCAAAGCTCACCTCTAGTTCGGTTACGTTGTGCTAGAGCCTAGCACTCTACTAGTTAGTCGACGAATGCGCATTGCCCGGGCTTTTTACCCAAATTTGACCTACGACTCGCTGCGACTGGTCTTGATGCAATTGTGAGAGCTTAGGTGGGCCTTCTTCAGCAGTCTTGTCTCCGCATCGCATTCTCCCCGCTACAAGGCCGCCCGTGACGCGACTGAGAAAGCAGAGGTCATTCAGGTACCAACAGCCCAAAGCCATCTTCGCTTCTGGCGCCAAGAAAAAACCATTCCTGCATTTTTTGTCGTGAACAGGGGAGAACAAGGCGGGAGCTCAAGCTTCAAGACTCAGGTTGTGACTTTGACGACACCATCGCGAATCCCCTCGCAGCATGTCATACTGCGCCGTGCCCTCCACCGTTGCCCCTCCAAGACCTCATCCCACCCGAAGCTCTTCGAGCTGAAGATTGGAGCTTACAAAGTTTCACGACGGACGCCTGGTTCCATACACACGATAACAGCGAAACAGTGAACCTTTCCCTCTGCCCCCCACAAACTCTTGTAACTTTGCGATAGCCTGTGGTCAGGCTCGTTTTTCGAGTGATGGATGTTGACAACGAATATTCAGACGCTGGCAGTCAACGACAACCCAGTGCTGAACACACGCCGCAAGGAGCTACTGCGCAGGTTGGGGGAGCTTCCTCACAAGGGAATCCTACCCCCACCTCAGTTCAATCCTCCAATACGCCCTCGACTGCATCTGGTCCTGCAACAGCCAACGTCAACCAAACACAAAACTCGAAACGCCGCCGAGGGCTGGGTGTTGTGACGCCCAATGCCTGCACAGAATGCCGCAAGAAGCGCGCAAAGGTATGTAGCAGACCAGCTTACTTTTCTGGAGTCCCTGGTTGCGTAGTCGGCTCTTGTTCTTCAGTTTCCTTGTACGTCATAGCATGTCCCACCACAACATTTTACTTAGATTGTGACGGACTTCCGCAATTGGCTGCAGTGCTCGCCTCGCTCCCGTATTGATTGTCCCGTAAACTCATCCTTGCTAACAATTGATGTTATAGTGCGATGGCAAAAGACCGTGCGGACGATGTAGAGCACAGAAAGATGCCGAATGTGTATACGAGGTTCCCGTGCGCCAGTCGAAGGAGAACCTCCGAACCGAAATCGAAACTCTTCGACAGAAGCAGCGTTCAAGCGACCAAGTCTTCGCTGCCCTTGTCCGACCAGAACTATGGGAAGAGGTTTTAAACCGCCTTCGGGGCGGCCAACCCATCGAAACCATTTCAGAATGGCTCGCAAGCGCACCACACCCCGGGGAGCGCTCGATACCTTCGTTTCCTTCGCGTTCCGAGGCGCCTACCATGGGCCCTACCGCTGGGTTTGCAGGAGGTGGACTGGGTACATTGGCAGCCATGAGCCTTGGTGCGAGCCATCAACAGCAGCAGCAGTCCTCCATGAGGCCGGAGATGGGTCAGCATAGCCCTTGGCAATCTTCCTTCAGCCAAACCGGATCAACGAGCAGCAACTCACACCCTGACGCCATGAACTGGCAGACAGATATGCGAGGACCGCCACAAAATCGAGTTGGGTCTTGGGCTGAAGGGATGAATCCCGATCAGATCTCGGACGGTCTTCCACGATATCGTGGAGTGGAACAGATCCTGTCCCCGTTGAATGAACCGGGGCTGCGAACACCGGCTTCAACTTGGACCGTGATTACCGGCGATAGTGTTCTTGTTCAACATCTTCTGGCGTTGTATTTCTGCTGGGAGTATCCAACATTTGCGTCCCTGAGCAAAGAACACTTTCTACGGGATTTCCAAGAGGGACGGCATCGATACTGTTCACCGATACTGGTGAATGCCCTTCTCGCATTGGGATGTCGTTTTTCTACACAGCCCATGTCTCGAGCCAATCCCAACGACCCATACACGTCTGGCGACCACTTCTTCAAGGAGTCATTGCGACTATTTGCTCAGGAAACGGATCACCACTCCCTTACAACTATCCAGGCTTTGGGGATAATGTCGATCCGAGAGGCTAGTTGCGGGCGAGATTCAGAGAGTTGGTATTACGCTGGCCAGAGCATCCGACTTGCCATTGAGATGGGACTTCATCGGATAATGGACGAAGGAGATGAAGATGAACTCGCTGTGCAGGCAGCAACCTTCTGGGGTGCTTTTGCGCTTGACCAGTGAGTTTCCCCTTTCATCGTGAGATTTCCCTCTAACATATACTACAGTGCATGGTCCCTCGCCACAGGCTCATTACCGCAATGCTCCTGCTTCCCTCACCTGCCACCAAAGCCCACGATAATAGGAGATATCGAAGCGTCTCTGTGGGTGCCTTATACTGACGACGGTGAGTTTCTTTTGTGTTATTCCATAACCATCGCTGACTGTAACAGGAGCTCCCTTGCAACGCTCGTGCCAGCAACCGTCTAACGTGCGGTCCGTATATAAATGTTTCTGCGAACTCAGCGAGCTCGTACACCAATCCCTGTACATTCTTCATTCTCCTGGCAAACCACTCACAGCGAGAGAGCTTTTGAATATGTACACACAGTACCTCAATTGGTATGATCGCATACCAGAGGTCCTTCGACTGGGGCACAATTTCACCCCAGCTGTGCTCTTCGCTCAGTAAGTCTCAAGCCCAACACTTTTCTCTCGCCGGGATCGCTAACCTGAGCAGCATGTACTATCATTTTGCGATACTACTCTTGTTCCGGCCTCTAATCAAGCTACGGATCATTGGATCCAAGGTCTCGCCTCGCGATGTCTGCTCACAGGCGGCCGACGCCATTCAAGGCCTTCTAAGGTCTTACTCTTCACTCTACACCTTGCGGCGAACCCCCTCGTTCGTACCATATTTTGTTCTCACATCAGCCATCATGCACCTAGCGATAGGTGCAACATCTGTCGGCTCAGATACGACCGAGGCGGATATGGAGAAAGCGGTCAAGGTGGATCCTCGTGTGGCCGAATCCATCACTCAAGGCATTTCAGATCTCACTGAGATGGCTCCTTGCCACCAATTCGCTGAACAGGCTCTCAACATACTACGTTATTTGGCCGCAAAGTGGGACATTGATGTCGAAAACAACATCGATAAGCTCACAGCGGAAGAGTACGACCGTTTGGTCTTGCCTCATACGGGGAGTCTCAACTTCTTCTCGCCCAATTTGAGGGACGGAGACATTACGTGCCAATGGGGCGTGGGACCTTTCATGGGAGAGCAATCACCTTCAGTCCAGAAGACAGGAGACAGCATGGAAAACCCCCTTTTCTGGCCTTTCCCGATGCAAGGACGGCCGATTCTTCCCGATGGTGTGGAGTTGGAACATGCAGGTTTTGCGATCATATAGAAAGGTTTTGGTCGTTTTTCAGTTGTGCATCCTGCTTACATATGTCGAGTCCGTACACGACGACAGGTATCCCGGGGTGTTGGTCGGTGTTCTTACCAGGCAAATGGGGTCAAAGGCAAAGGAATGCGGTGGGCATTTTCCGGCGAAAGGGGGCTTTGGTCTGTGGAGTCATTCTCGCGGGTTCCAAAAGCGATTTGTTATGGGGTATACCAACACTTTTGTAAGAGAAAAGAGTGATTCATTGCATGATATCATAGGTCTTGATCGAGTTGCTGCTTTTGGTGGGAGGGTTTGAGACACTGAACACTCTGGAGAGGAATAAAATCGCCAACTCTGTCCATGCATATGGTCGATGATGAGGCTTGCATGTGTTGTTTGACATGCAGGTCAATGAAAGTGTCAACGTTTGCTGGATGTAGTCTGATGCCCAAACAGCAATTGCGACGTATTGTTTGTCCATGCATGCATGCAATTGTGCAAACGCTCGTTGCAGCGAGCAGTTTCTCTGCGAGCCACTCACAAATGATGCGGCGACAACGATATACACGACAAGTCACAGCCCATGTACTTCCCTCATGACACATCGACCCTTTGGCTCTGAATAACTGCTCAAATCTTGTCCATCCCATGTAGAACGACACGCGTGTGTCACATTGCTCTGTCCCTCATTGCCTTGATTAGGTGCGGCCCTGACCGTGATGCAAGATCCCGCACACCCCCCTGAAGACACGCCAGGGCCACGATTCAAACATGCAAATTACCATAGTTCCGAGGCAGAACGCCCATTCTATCATTCTGTACTGACGCGCTGAGGGGGAACGTGCAGGGGACACGACGAATGCTGAGTGTAGCCATCTGCAGGTTCCCGAGATCAAGCACCAGGGGTATACTCTGCATTTTCAGAAGTTTTCTCCTTCTCTTCTTCCGCTTCTTTCTTTCCACTTCTCTAAATAGACACGGCGCTTGGTGTGAGGTTCTTAAAGCTGACTTTGAAACCGATTTCTGATTGACGACACGCGACGAACTACCCCTTTTCTACGACACAAGACGGTGGATTACCCACGAGCGACAGCGACAAGAGCAGCTATCAGTTGAAGTTGATAGAACGACTTGAAACAATCGATCGTGGCCTGATTGTGTCTTTGAGCATTTGTGAAAAAGGTAGACTCCTGGAACTTGTTGGTCGAGCGCCAACGTGCTAACCACGACGCTTGAGCGCAGGACATTGATACTCTACGATAACACCAGCGATCCATTGCCGATCCAGAAGAGTAGTTTCAATCAAATCAATTGAAATTTGTGACTATTCATTCCAACCTGGCCTCCCGCCATTTCTGGGCATCGTGGGCCTTGCTGTCTTCTGCTCCTGGAGTATCCCGTACTTCCGTGGACAACAAACGTTCTCGCTGTACCGAATTGAAACAATACAGCGCGGTTCAATAACATAAATTGCTTTTCAAATTCAACATCATCTTTTAAAGGTATCAGCTGTGCCAAGCTTGTCAAGGAGGAAACTTGGTGCCTGAACACTCGCCTACAGCTCAGCACAACACTCTTGACACTCATCGCTTATACTCCAGCTATTTGAACAACTGGTACAAACTCTTTACCAGCTTCATTCAAGCGTCAAATGGATCCTCCAAGATAGATCACAATTTATGATTGGATGCCCTGAGGCCATTTACTTACTACCGCGCTGGAACCCCTACTGGAGCTACTGAAGCAACTGGAGCCAGGGGGCGTGTAACCATCTCCCGCTAAGAGGAATATATCTGCAAGTGGCAGCTGGCGGGCAGCTGCTATCAACATTGGATCCCGTCCTCAACTTCTCATTGGACTCAAAACTTGAGTTGATTTGAGTCCTCAGTCATACCTGCAGCTTGCGCCCGCTACTCACCTTCCTTCTCCTCTCTCTTTCTCCTGTCACTCCTTCTCGTTCTTCAGAGTTGCTGGGCAACAGGCAGTTCAAGAAAGAGCTTCTTCTTCTTCTTCTTCCTCCTCCTCTCGTGCTCAGTCTTCCTTTGCATCTCTCTCTCCTCCAACCGTACTATTCCTTTTCGTCGTCAACCATTCTCATCATAACATCGCTCACATCTCTTCTGGAAGCACTCAGAGCTTCTTGATCACATATCAATCCTTTGCCCCATCTCTCATCTCTTACCTCTTTGATACTGCTCATACTATCCCCTCTAGCGCCAGTTGTGGGTGCTTCTCCCATCGAGTTCATCGAGCAAGATCATCTTCATCTTGCAAGATGGGGGGCCAATACCACCAGGTGAGTGCAGCAGCGATATCTCTTCTCCTCGCGTACTAATGTGTCCAAGATCCCTGAAGACCAGACCCCTTTGGAGATCATTGCTCAGCATGTCAAGCACAAGAATCATCTGCCAACGACTGGCAGCGTCCCTTGGCACATGGCTCCAGAGTTCCCTCACCCAAGCGAACTCATGTCCATCGATCCTGCCCCGTTGCCTCATCCACCAACAAGCAAGGATATGTCTGAACGTGATGCCAAAAATGCCTACCTTGAGTTCCAGTATCTCATCAACCGTTTCGAGGGTACTGAGCTTCTTCGGCAATCTATCAGCCGCTTCAGGAACAAGCCTGGGATGATCGAGGGGGACAGAGATAATTTCTACATCTATACACAAGTAAGTCACACTTTACTCTCTCCTTCTTCAAGTTTTCTACTAACAGCTTCAAGGTACACGTCCAAGGCTACTTGTTTGCTAGATCTGGGCCTGCTTGTCGCATTGCCTTCTCAACAGAGCGCTCATCCACCAAAGTTGAGTGGAGGCAGTCGAACCGGCTCACTGCTGGCACCCTTGTTGCGCTGTCTCCCCGGGATGATAACTTCAGCACCCAATGCTATGTTGCAGTTGTTGCAGCACGATACATTGTGGGTGGTCTTGAGCCCGACCCTGAGAACAACGAAGATGTGAACACTCCACCCAGGATCGAGATATTCTGGTCCGACTGCAACACTGCCGTCTTTGATCCTTCCGTCGAGATGGTTATGCTTGAAGCCAAAGGAGGTTATTTTGAGACTGTTCGTCACGCGATGGTTGGGCTGCAACACGCCGCAAAGTTTGAGTAAGTGTCTTCAAGTGTATTCTCAATTCTCAAACTAACATCCCTCAGTTCCAAATTTGACAAATACATCATTCATGAGTCGAACACAGAACACATGGCCGCTTATCTTGCAGATACTCCAGGGCAGACTCCTAGTATTCCTGATAGAGCTGAACATCTTGACCCTTCTCAAAGGGAAGCTCTCGAACGCATGACCCACAAAGAGATGGCTGTCATCCAAGGTCCTCCTGGCACTGGCAAGACATTCACGTCAGTTGTGGCGCTTGAAAGCTTTGTTCAGACTCTCAAATCTCGACAAGACGGAAGCAAAGATATCCCGCCTATCGTAGTTGCTGCTCAAACCAACCACGCTCTTGATCAGCTTCTAGACCGACTCTCGGCTTTTGAAGCCGTTATTGTGCGTCTCGGTGGGCGTACAGAAGACGAGGCGATAGAAGAGCGTTCTTTATACAATCTCAAAGCTAACTCGGCGGGCTTGAGAAGTAGAGGTGGTCTTAGGGGTGTGGGCGCTCGAAAAAAGGTTCTCGGCAAACTTGAGAAGTTGTTGTCAGAATGCTTCCCTGCATTTTTAATACCGGCTGAAGAGTTCCTTCGAGAAGGACTCCTCTCGGATGCTCAGTACGAGTCGCTGGACGATATCGAGTGGGAATCTGCTGTTTTGGTCAATCGTGACGACGGAACTGAGGTCAACTCTCGCATTGCGGACTGGCTCCAGGGTTCCATCGAGACAGACACGACTTATGAATATCGCGCTCCTCAGAATCAGGCTGAAAATCCTGCAAAGGAGGATGCTATTGACGAAACGCAGCAGGAGAATCAGAAGGAGAGACTCCACGGTGATTTCTTTCCCATGAAGTTCAATGTCACCGGTTCCCTTCCTGGGGCATTATCCAAACAAGCTGCCTGGGTTCACCGAGCCCGGATGTTGTTGAAACAGCACAAAGACCTGTATAAGATCATTCCTCAGTATCGCGGTATGGTCTATCGCCTCCTACGAGAAGATCTTATCCGCGCACGGGCTCAAAAGTTCCCTCAACTTCTCAAAGAGTACCAGGAAGCCTGTGATGATATCAAAGTCGGCCGATGGGAGACCGACGTCAGGGTCATCAAGGATGAACGCATCGAGATCGTGGGATGTACAACCACCGGACTGTCCAAGTATCGAGGCATGATCGCGGCATTGAAGCCCCACATACTGATGATCGAGGAAGCGGCCGAAACTCGAGAAGCCAACATCAGTTCCGCTCTCTATCCCAGTCTGGACCAGGTCGTGCTTGTCGGCGATCACCAGCAGCTGGTGCCATCTGTAGATGTGCGAGAACTCGGCTGTGAGCCTTACAATATGCATGTCTCTCTATTCGAGCGCCTAGTCAAGCTCGACTTGCCATATAGTATGCTCCGAGTCCAGCGTCGTATGGTCCCTGCAATCCGCGAAGTGGTCAACGCGTTCTATCCCAAGCTCACCGATCATTGTTCCGTCTACGACCCAGACAACCGGCCTCCTATACCAGGCATGGGCGGGAAGAGCCTTTGGTGGTTTGATCACGAGGGGCAGGAGATGCAGAATGTCAACGACTTTTCATTTTCCAATCCAGATGAAGCAGACATGATAATCGGCTTCGTGCGATATCTTGTTCAGAACGGTGTGGACCCAGAGCGAATCACCATTTTAACCTTCTACAAGGGGCAGGTTACCCTCATCACAGAGAAGCTTCGTCGAGATCTATATCTGGGACTCAAGAACCCCTTGAAGAAGTGGTCCGTAAGGACTGTCGATGGTTTTCAGGGCGAAGAGAACGATGTCATTCTGCTATCGCTGGTTCGAACCGTCCGCCCGGGCTTTACTGGGAATGAGAATCGAGCAAACGTGGCCACCAGCCGAGCCAGATGCGGACTGTACATCTTTGGCAACTCCCAAACACTGGTGCGAGAAGAGAATTCAGAGGCATACAATACCTGGAGAAAGGTGGTTGATGTATTTGAACGCGGCCAGAGTATCGACAACTACATGCCAGTCACTTGCCATAACCACGGGCAACGAACGAACATAAAGAATGCCAATGGTTGGAAATACATCCCTGGAGGCGGTTGCGACAAGAGTTGCGAGTCCACCTGTGCAAAGGGCCATCCATGCAAGCTCACCTGTCACAAGTTTCACCACAGCGAGGTCAAATGCTTGGAGACGTGCGGAGAGCTCTTGAAGTGTGGCCACAATTGCGAATCGCTTTGTTGGCAATCTTGCGAGTGCCCCTCACGATGTGATGAGCCGCCAAAGATTAATTTGGCTGTCAGAAGCTCTCTGGTGCCTGCTCGAGCTCTCAAAGCATCTCGTAGACCACGCAGCACGGGTGTCACGGCCAGTAACGGTGTTGTAGCTGGTAGAGGAGGCCGAAGCTCCAACAAGAACTCAGGAAGGCCCAACCATCGCCTTCAGGCACGAAGCGATCGAACAATGGTGAAGGGACCGAGCCATGAGACCTCTCCAACTCGCCGGTTCGACGCCCAGCCGCCCTCGACTGTTGACGGTCCAACTTCTGAGGTCCAGACTTCGGCTCACATGGAGCAAGCTCGAAAACATTGCTTGGAGCCAACCAGTGAACAGATAATGGAGGGGGGATACTATGCGGAAACTATCCTGCAAACTCAAACTGCAAACAATGCGGTAACGACAACTACCTTCCAGGAGAGCTTCACGGATGTGTCAAGGGAAAGCTCTCGCCGCGATAAGTGGAGCCCTGACAAGCTGGCCAAAAAAGATAAAGAACTCATGGAGGATGCGAAAGCCAAGAGACGTGAGAAGAGTCCGTCTTCTCTCCACATCCGCGAGACTTGGCTCCGTACAAGAACATCCGAGAACCTTGATCGGCAGTATGAGGAGACATTTGAAAGACGATGGTCAATGAAGTACTCAACTGGAAAAGAGGCCAATGCCAGCCAGGAGAAGCCTGCTAAAGGCACTGAGATTAGACTTGAGTCGTCAGTAGATGATGGGGTTGAGGATGACAAGGCCGAAGATGACGAGGAGGAGGAGGAGGACTTGATCAGTTTCGACTGAACTTCCTACGTGGTCTGCACGCCAGGTCGTACTCATAGCATTGTTACAGCACATATTAATTGTGTGTTCTCTGTAACATGACTGGTGTCAGTTACCAGGTTCATTCATGGCTGGTATGTTGTGGGCGGAGATGAATTGAGTAATGACACGTCGTGTTAATGGCGGAAACGAGGATATTGCTATCAACCGGGAGGGTTGGGGAGGGTCGGAGTGATTGAATGAATCACTTAGGACAGGACTTTTAATTATGTAGTAATTGGTGTAGACATTGTACGAGTATTGTATCAAACTCTGACTGCCGCTGATTGAGTGACTCGAGAAGTCGAGGAATTGAGGAATAAGAATGGAATTTTTGTCTAATTGCTAGAGGTAGAAAAGTCCAACTATAAATTAAGCTCGCCATGACCAACTCCAGCATATGTAAAGCAAGCACGACGACCAAGTCCCAGAGTTGGAGAGCCAGTTCCAGTTGAGACGAACCCATGACTATCCATTAGTAGCATTAATCTCATAACCAATGAGGACTTCTGTGCTCGTGCCCTCCCAGCCTCTTGTGCCTGCAGCGCTCAACATGTAGCGGCTTGTCGGGTCGATATAGAGACTGGAAATGACGCCTGCACGAGGAGGACCGGGAATGATGAGGAATGGGACGCTGGAGTGCTTCAAGGGCGATTCACGAAGGTCGTAGAGACGCATGATATCGTGGGAGGCACTGGACACGGTCAGTATGGGGTAGATAGGAGGGGATGGGGAGGGACTCTACCAGACGAGATGACGGCCGTTTATCATGGGCCTCACGGCACTGACTGCTCCGCTGCCCCCGGGGAACTTGAGCGTCCTATGAGGTTCCCAGTTCCTCCTTGCCTTGTGGATATTGTACTCCTCCACGGTCCCGTTTCGACGGCCCGCGTAGATGTTGTTGCCCGAGGGACTCCAGCAGGCGCCCATGCACCACGGGGGAACACCGTTCCTGGTGCCGATGCGCGCTACGGGATCTTGTTGGCGTCGATCCCAGATCCTCAATGTTCCGTCCATCGCAGCGGAGAGGAATGTCGTGTTTGATGTCTGTGTTGGATCGTGGTTTGTGGGAGTATGTGAAGTGAGGAGTAACGAGGGGGATGTTGGTTCAGACTTGGGGGGTGCGTCTTGGGATGGTTCCGAAGCTTGTGTTGGAGCTGGGACGAGATCAACGTCCATTGCGTCGCTTGTATCCTGCGATGGCTCGGGCGGGGGCGGTTCAACGACTGGTTCGGGTTCCGCAACAGGCTCAGGTTCAGGTTCTGGATCTTTTCCAGCATCGAGGGCGGCCATGTCTGCTGAATGGTCCATAGCACTATCATGACCATGGCCGGGCATCACGGCAGCGAACTCGTCGTCGTCGTTGCCAAAGGGTTGGTCTTCCTTTGTCTCGCCGAATAAACTCCCCGCGTCACTTCCTCCAAAGAGACTGTCGTGCGCGGGTGAAGCTGAGCCATCACCATCGCCATTGCTGGGATTGGCGTTGAACTCGGCGGTCATATCGTCGACTCCATCGTTGGTGAGTGCATCTGTAAAGTTCCCATTCGCTATAGGCGCCGCGTTGTTTGTAGTCATTGTTGTGGGAGGCAGTGGCTCATCGTCGTCTTCTGGGATGGGAGCGCCGCTTGCGGGACGGAGTTCAAGGGCTGAGATCTGACCTGCGTTCCCATCGAAACTTCGAATCGGTTGGCCAGTGTTGAGATCCCAGTCAAAGATGTTCTTGTCCCATCCACCGCTGAGGACGCTTCTCTCGTCCTGTGCCATTGTCAGGACGGATACAGCGTTTGTGTGCTGGTGCAGACAGTGAATTCGCTTGCCCTCGTCGTGTCGGACACTCTGGAGATTGATACCGCCCGACTCAAGACCAGAGAGCAACCAGAGAGCCTGCGATTGCACAGCAAGAGAGTAGACAGGCGAGAGGATATGCTCCTGGTCTCCCCGTCCCGGAGGCGGCGGCTCCTCGTTCTCCCAGTACGACATGAGTATGCCAGCCTTGGTAACGCTGTCCACAAACGGATGCCTCTGCGCAACCGTCAAGGCCAGCTTGCCATTGATGGTATTAGGCCCGTCATATTTACGGATATAGCCGTCCGAACCTCCTGTGATCCAGTACCTCAAGTCCGGCGTGATAGCCATGGCGTTGACGCTCGTCGACTGCGGCGCCGCCATGGTCGGCACGATGTCGTAAGATGCGGCGCTGATGAAGTCGGGCGACGGCTGCGGCCACCGCTTGTTGAGACTCGGAGCTGGTGTAGCAGATTTCCTGGGCTGCGATTGCGAATCGTCGGGTTCAGACTTTATCTGGGTACTCGTTTGATCGTTTGAGTCTGTCGCAGGCGGTTGAGACTCTTCGCCTTCACCGTCTGCGTCGGCGTCTGCATCGGCATTCTCGTCGTCATCGTCGTCGTCGTTGTTATCGTCGTCGTCGCCTTCAGCGTCTTGATCCTGGTCGCCGTTGTCGTCAGCGTCCTCCATTGCCTCGTCGACGTCGTTGCGGTCGTTATCGTTGTCATTATCGTTGTCGTTGTCGTTGTCCGAGTCAGCTGAGCTGGCGGACATGCGATCGTCGTCTAGGGTGGTCATCATGGACGCTGGGGAGGTTAGCAGGGTGTAATTGGGAGACAGATGGAGGGAGATGCAATTGATCCAGAGTCGTGCCGGGGGCTTACCTGTGTAGTATGTCCACCTAGAAGAAGTCTAAAGCATCAATTCATGGAGCAGTCTTTACACAAATAATCCAATGCCCGATCGCATCCGAGAGTGTCGCAAAGGGTCTGTAGCCGTGCGCAGGATCGCCAGGTCGTCTTTGAAGCTTCGTTAGCAGTCGCGAGAGATCAGAGAAGAGCCTGGATCTATCGAGGCCAGGATATAGAGGGCGTAGAGGGCGGTTGGCAAGGTTGCGGTGACGTTGCAACTGCGGGGCGTGATGTATAAAGGTCCAAGTTTAATAAGTTTGAAGCTCCCTTCGCGCGTCGCGTTTAATTGGAGTTGGAGATGGAGATGGCCCGATGTGTCTTAGTGATATGCGGTACATTGTGGAGCCGAGGCATGGGTCTGGTGTTGGTGTAAGTCGACCTTTACTACTACTATCACTTCTTTGTAATATTCTAATTATTACTCCGTACAGCACACAATATATACTATCCGATTAATTGATGTCATTCCAAATACTACTTGATCCAATAGAGTGCTATGAGCATTGACATTAGTCTGCCGTGCCAGTCCAAGTCAGCCGAGGCCATCTACTTGCAATCACTACTACAAATCACATCACTCAGCATCAATCAATATCAGACAAACATTACAGACAAAGGATTCATCATTGTACTTACCACTCAAGGCCCAGTATAGGCCTCTCACCAAGACGTAGCTTTCAATACTTACCCTCTCTCTCTCTCCCTCTGACTTGCGCCAATCTAACCTCACTCATCTTCTCTCGCCCACTCACTTCCTCCTCGAGTATCGTCTACTCCCACCACCCTTCGATTCCCTCCTTGAAGATCTCAGACTGCTCCGCATAACAACCTCCGTGAGGCTATCATCCGGCACAACCGTCTCTCCACTCCCCGGCCAAACCGTCGGAGCACTACTGCCCCCAAACACCGACTGCTCCGGCTCCGGCTCATCCTTGACGCAATCCCTCCAAGACTGAATTCTAGTCTTTGAGCTCTCGGGGATATGCTGGGGCGATCCAGGCCAGGCATCTTGAGGGACGGGGGGTGCTTCACGAGGGTTCAGGAAGAACTGCGATGCGCGTACGGACTGAACATCTGTGTCGCGATGGCTTGAATCACCGTGTCCAAAGGTCTCGACTGCAAGATAATCCTCTCCGTCGCCGAGATTATGACGGTGGACTATAATCTCACCTACACTCCTCCGATCGCGACGAGGAATGTTTGCAAACAACGCATCATTATCAGCATCATAACTCACCCGATGTCTGAGCCTCTGCTCCTCCGCCGTCTCCGCCTCAACCCTCCCCAGAATCCGATTCAGCCCGGAATCTCTATGAACAGCCGCCGGTTCACGCGTGAACGCCGACCCCTCAGAATGCGACCACTTGGAGCAGATCCTCCGCACCGGCTCAGCACTCACGAGAGGCTTCTGCTCCTCGTCAGAATACTCCTCGCCGCAGTCACTGCAGTCGCACTCATCTTGTGGCACAGGAGGAATATCAGCGTAGTCGCGCCATTGACGGGCTGTGAGGTTAAGACCTGGTGGAGCGTTTGCGAGACGAGCTTCGCGGGTTGCGGATGTGCTTCTTGGGTGACGACGGCAGCGGGAGCTGCGACGGTGAGAGGGGCCCATTGTCCATTGTCCTAGGGCGTCTAGGAAGCCGACTTTGCGGTTTGGGCCCTTGCTGTGTCTAGGCATGATGGGAGAAGGGTCCTGGTGTTTTGTTGCGTTGGTTTGTTAGTGAAGATGAAGGCTATCTTGGCTGTGATGTCCTCTACTGTGAGAATTCTCAAAGCTGTTGATGGTGAGGAGGGAAGATGAGATGCTGTGAGGTAAGATCATCTTGGTTAAATAGTTTCTCGTGTAAAGTCGACATTGCTGGAACAAGTGGACTTTGATGGTGTACATGAGACTGTCACCACTGTCTTCACCCATGTACACCAAGTGAATGAACAAAGGCGCACAGCCACGAGGTGAGAACAAAGAAGCCTATTTTCTTCACCTGCGTATCTTATATGTTTTGTTCAGGCCAAAGCATTCATATAATGGCTTTATCCTTCACGCGAACGTCACAGAAGAGTCTTGTCTAGGTAGCAATGGCTTGGCTTAGCATCTCATCATGGTCGGTCTGTATCTTCAAGATCAAAGTAAAACTCAATGTGTATTACAGCTCAACGCATCGTAACTCGTGACTATATCTACATGCACCCAAATAGATCCAAGACATGCCTACATCTCCCTAGCCAAAGCCAAAGCCAAAGCCTGCACAAGGTACATACATGCCAGCCCAATTGTCTCAGACACCGCCTCATTTCCACTACATTCCTCAAATCAATCCCATATAATTCAGCCTCTGACGCACTCATTCATTCAAATCCGTCCCTTCCGGGTTCTCTATTCCTTTCTTGCTTGCTTGCTTCTTTCTCTTCCTATCCTATCTTACAGCATGTGGCTATTCAGCGACGCTGTAAATGCGCACCAACCTCGATGCCAGTACACATCCTCCCTCCCTCACTCACTAACTCTCTCAACCACCGGTTTTTGTCCCTATTCAATCCACCAGCCCAAGTTACTCCCTCCCATATATTCTCATCCATCAATGACATAAAAGGAAACAAAGGACGACAGGACAGCTGCATCACTTAACTCCACCTTTTTGATCCAGGACCAGGACATGAGAAGCCCAATACATTTCTTTCAGCCTGCCGTGACAAGATAAAAAAACAATCCAGATGCCCTCACCTGTCGTCTCGATGAAGGGGTATTATCATTATCTACTAAGGAAAAACAAAAAAGGAAAATGCTTGCAGGAACACCAGTAGGTCCGCAAAGGTTGTTGTTGATTCGATTCAAGGAAAACGTGGGGGAACCCAAAACTGGGCAAGCAAATCAGATGGCTCAGTAATGTCCAAAACTCAAAGAGTGTGTTGTGTGTGTGTGTGTGTGTGTGTGTGGCTAGCTTAAGCTCATGAGGTGACGCGAGGGTCATTGAAATATTGCACCATGCCCCAGCCACCTGTAGCACCGTCATGTTGCTGTCCAGGCTGCTCGACAACAGAGCCTGTGAGACTCTCCCAGTCGTCAAACAAAACAGGCGGTGCTGGAGAGTACTCAAAGTCCATCATTGACTCACCAGCGTCGTGGCCCTGTGAGTGAGGGGGTGGTGGTAGCTCACGCTTCTCGAGTGGAGAATGCGCTGGTGGCGGCATCAACGGCGATGTTGAAGGTCCCATTGGTGAGTGGGACGAAGAGTCTGGTGACGGTCTTGAGGGTGAGGGGAATTGTTGGGAAGGCACCATTATCGTGTTTCGGAACGGCGTGTTGAATTGCGTCTGTTGAGGATCAGGCGAAGGCATCAGAGACTGATGACCTCCGTGGCCCTGGGTAGGCAGCGGCATAAACGACATTCGTGGGTCGTGTGTAAAGCCCTGGGGTCCAAGACTGGCGTGTGAGTACTGCGGAGAGGGGATTGGTGCTGAGGTGAGAACAATATCGGCCAGGTCGTACGCAACGCTGACAATCCACTGAGCTTCACCTTCATCTCCGGAGAAGAACTCAAGCAGGTCCTGCAGTTGGCCGGGGTTCTCATTCTCGAGGAACCCTTGGGCACGTCCAGTCTTGCTTGGGTGCCAACTGAACTGGGGTCGTCGGCCATTGTACTCGGCCTGCTTGCTCACAACCAAGGCATCCCAGGCCTCGTGGATCAGAGGTTGGTGGAGGAGACCGTACACAACACGGGAATGCATCCAGTCACCCTTTGTCATACCCGACTCGAAGTGTCGAGCAACGTGCTCGACGTGGCGCTCGCGGGCAGGGTGAAGGGCAGAGCAGAAACCGCAAGCCCAGTATTTGCGCTTTCGGAGGAACTTGACCACCTTTTCGGCATGAGGGCAAGTCTTGCATCCGTGGCACTGCTTGTGATGCTGGTTGAACGAGTTGGATCCCCAGAAGCTGCGGTTACATCCAGGCTCGGGACAAGGATATTTGCGCCAGCGCTCGTGGAACTCATCCTCGTGGCGCTTCCAGTCGTACTTGCGCTTGAAGCTGGTCTCACACGAGGTGCACCAATAGATGTTGGTCTTACCAGCTGTGCCAACCGGGGCACTCATGGGACCGAGTCCGTTCAAAGAGCTGGAAGGGGGGATAGGGAGCGGCGCCTGGGATCGATTGCAAGTAGAAGCGGACTGCCAAGACATCGAAGACTGTCCCGAATTGGTCGACCAGATGGAAGCATGTCCAGAAGATCCGGAGCTCGTCGAGGAAACAGAGATGCGAGGGCGATGGCTGAACGCAGCTTGCGGGGGAAGAAACATGGCTGGGTTGGGAACTTTATTAATGTTAGCAAACTTCCAGGGTCAAGACGTGACTGTTGGGCAAGCTTCACGTACAGTTCATGTCCTCAGAAATGATTTCGTGCTTAATCTCAGCTGAAGGGGTCGTGGCATTGGATGAAATGGTATTCGGAGTCGTCGTCACAGTCTGGATACTGGGGCCATTGGAGGCAACAGGAGGCGGAGGAGGGCATCGCATCGGTGGTGGTGGAGCGAGCGAAGCAGTAGGGGCCGTTTGACTCGGGTTAGGAGGTTGCTGGCTGAAAGGAGTCTGCTGGGGTTGAGAAGGAATCGCAGGCATGGCTTGCATGGCTGTCATCGCGCTGAGGTTCAAGTTGAGGCCATGGCCACCATCGACCAGCTGATGCAGAAGCTCCTTGGACATGCCTGAGTCAATCAGGAGCTGGAGGTTCTTGCGGGCCTCGGCGAGAACATCCTGAGGGTTCGCGTCGTGAGACTGCTGGGGCGAAGGACTCGGTTGCTGCGACATGTTGTGATGTTGGAAATCGAAATGTTGCTGAGGGCTGCTGGTCTGACTTGAGGTCTGTCGCTGATTCTGGTTCTGTCTCAGGTCCATTGGCTCCGCTCTCACATGGAGGGAAAATCGAGAATTTCGGCGTGAGTCAAGGCGAGCAATGCGATGATATTCGAGTTTCCGTCAGCTATTTTAGAATATGGGTTGGAAATAAGGCGGTTGCTGAAGCGAATGTGGTTGAAGTCGATGGATGATGAGCTGATAATACGGGGTAGGTAGCGAATGAGTTGGTTCCGTCAGATTTCGGGAACGATTGAACAACGAAGGACAAAAGCGAGAGTTTAAGGTCCCAAGACCTAAGAGCGAGAGTGGATATGAAGCAAAAGAAACAAGAGAGAAACGAAAGAAAAAAAAGGTTGGTGACGGTTAGCTTGGAGTTGTCAAGAGACGACGGGAAAGGATAGAAGAAGATGGGGGATGGGGAGGGTAGTGTAGGAGTAGTAGGCGCAGGCGCAGGCCGCGGAGAGTAGCAGCGACAAGCGTTGGTACAGGCTTGCTCAGTCAGGTACAGGGAGTCCTTCTCGTAGGAGTGGGAGTGAGGAGGAAGCTAGACTAGGGGTGCTGGAGTCTTCCAACACTGGGTCCTGGGTCTTGATCCCAGGTCCGTTCGGTACAAGCACAGTATCCGTAGATGAGAGATCAATGGGGGGGGGGGGG